>JACEFZ010001988.1:177500-222500 GCA_014155875.1 Cepaea nemoralis
TTTAATTAGTATAAACTTAGTTGAATATCATTTACAGGGCGTAGCACCCCAGCATATGTTGGCTGTTTGTGATTTCTGGGTAAGTTCACGTTCAGTAGTTTGCCATTGCTTTCTGAAGGACCGGCAATCATACCGATTTTTGTACACCAACTTCTGTTAAATGGCCTGCAGCTGTTTCGAACTCTGTATGCGGGATTACGAACTGCATTCGTAACTCCATCGCCACAGAGCGGGCACCGTGATGAAACCAAGCGTAAATACAAATACAAGCATTCTTTCATCATCATGATCATCATCATGATCATCATCATGATCATCAGCATCATCGTCATCATCATCATCATCATCATCATCATCATCATCATCATCATCATCATCATCATCATCATCATCATCATCATCATCATCATCATCATCAAATGCTTTGCCGACTCGCGTCGAGAATCATGCTTCGTCACATCTTAGATCTCCAACTGCATGTATTAGTTTGTGCGCTAACACAATTCCATGCCATGACACAACATTGTCAAGAATGTTCACTCTCACTGTCTTCCTCTATATCTCTTTCCACAAATCTTTCTAGCTGTCACAATATGTTCACGTTGTTGATGTTTTAGAAGCATAATTAACAATAGATAATCATAAACGTGGTTTCCTCTTGCCTACCACCTATTTGTATACAGTTTGACTCCACTAACCTTTGTTTAAAAAGACTGGGTCTGCAAGGCAGCAAGGGGATAGGGGTATGGCGCCTCTTACCCGGCTAAGGCCATGTCACAGAGTTTTGAGGTATTTTATAGAGATAGCTACCTCACCAGCTAGCTCGTCCCTTCTCAGTGACCACCACAGGTGTTCGTCAACAGCTGCTTGTTCAATGTATTTGCGGCTAACCTCCAAATCTAGCTGTCACTCCACCCGCTGGAAGGGCCTAGTGGTAAGACAGGTTCCAACCCTCATCATCATCATCTTGAAGTGCCTAGCCTGCTGGTTTAGGCGGTCAGGCCTCTCACAGACTGCGGTCTTTGGTGTTCTGGATAAGCTGTGCTGATGATATTCCTCTATCCTACCGCCTCAGTCCATATAGCATCATTTCTCTTGGTCTGCGCCTGCCCTTACCCTAGGATATTTAAATAGACTGTTTCATGTGTTATTGTGTTTTCAAAAAGCAGTCCTCTATAGATGGTCTTTAAAATATCGTCATTGTCCATGATGAGCGTTCCTCCTACAATTACTCCTGAAACCAACAGATCTCTTCCTCATTGCCTCGCACTCGCGCATGACTGGCTGTATATCCACGTAAATCCTTGAGGGTGAGATATGTCTACGCTTGGTCTTTAATCGTACATCTCTCCATCCTGAACGTTGCGTTCTACGGACTGAGATTAATGATTTTGAGTACCAGTTGGCCACATCAAAGCTTTAGTGATCGCAGCCACTTGAAGTTGTAGTCATGTTAGGCAACATTCTTGTCAACAGCGACCTTTCCCCTGACTCAAGCTTAGAATCCGCAACTAGATTTCTCCCTTAGTCAGATGTTGATCGTATAGCACTATCAGATGAACATTCTAACATAATGTCACGGAAATATATATATATATATATATATATATATATATATATATATATATATATATATATATATATATATAGAGAGAGAGAGAGAGAGAGAGAGAGAGAGAGAGAGAGAGAAAGAGAGAGAGAGAGAGAGAGAGAGAGAGAGAGAGAGAGCTGGGCGAGTCAATATGTAAGTCACACAGTTCTTTGGGATGACAGGTAAATGTAGTTGATGTGTTCTACAGGTGTCATTAGGTGACAGCAACATCGAACTTTATATTCCCGTTCGTCAGGTGACGCAGCGCATAAAGAAAATGGCGACTGTACATACGGAGTGTACAACCAAATAGCAACGTGCTGTTGTGAGTTTTTTGTAGGCAAAAGGACTGCCTGCAAAGGCATTCATAAAGAAATGTTTTCTGTTTATGCTCACTACCAGCGCGAATCAAAGCGTGCTTCAATGCAATGGAATCATCCTTCTTTGCCTTGTGTCCAAAAATTCAAGGTTGCGCCATCAGCAGGGAAGGTTATGCTGACAGTGTTCTGGGATTGTCAAGCAGTAATTTTAACCAATTTCAAGAAGAAAGGTGACAATGTGAATTCTGAATCGTACTGTGAAGTTCTATCGATGTTTCATGATGCAACTCGAAGAAAACGTCCAGAACTGCTGACTAGAGGAGTGTTGCTTCTTCATGACAATGCTAGACCACATACGGCTCGATTAACTCAGGAGTAAATTAACCAACAAGGGAAGTTCTGGAACATCCACCTTACAGTCCCGACTTAGCCCCTAGCCATTTCCACCTTTTTGGTCCACTGAAAACTCACCTTGGCGGGAGACATGACGCCGAAGTTGAATGTAATGTAAATACGTGGCTTTTAAACCAGAGCACGCAGTTCTATGCAGCGGGTTTGGGACGACTGATAAAACGATGGGGTATGTGTATCAATCTTGGTGGAAATTATGTTGAGGAATAAAGGGACAATGTATGTACAAAAATAAACTGTTTCAAGTTATTATCACATTTAGTTATTTTTCTACAGACATTTGTGACTTATTTATTGACTTCCTCTCATATACATATGTGTGTGTGTGTATATATATATATATATATATATATATATATATATATAATATATATATATATATATATATATATATATATATATATATATATATATATATATATATATATATATTAGGCCGTCCAGTCAACACAGACTGTTCCTCCGGAAAACAGAAGCGGTTTACATTCAGACTTCCCATTTAATGGATGTGCTAGACAAGTAATATTCCATTTCGTGCCACTGGGACGCGTTTGCTACCGACATACCTGTGGTATGAAATGTGGCAGTCAAAGTACTTCTTCATGCACCTTTAGATGCTAACCTGAATGTAGTTAAAGTAAGCTGCGGTCAACTTGAGCTTGTTGATATCGCCATAGAGCTTGTCCTCAAATGAAGCAGGTGTGGGCCAAAATATCTTTCTCTGTTCTGCAAATATTGGGCACTCCTGCAGCAAATGTTTAGCTGTCATTTTACAAGTTCCACAATTGCATTCATCGGTATCTCCTATCTTTAGTTTATTGAACACGTGGTATTTCAGCATGTTATGTCCTGTGCAGAGTCTGAAGATTGCCACTTGTTCACGTCGGTCGAGCTTGTAATATGCATCATCCTTCTAGTGGCCTGGATGCTCCGATTCCCATTTGGTTCTATAAGTGCTTTTTATAAACCTCCTTGCCTCATTATAGGTAATGTCTATGTCAGGCTGTGGTAATCGTCCACCCTCTTTTGCTAGTCTGTCAGCCTCTTCATGTCCAGGTATACTGCAATGTGATAAGATCCACTGTATTACAACTTTTTTGGATTTCTGACATAGTCCATGGAGTGCTGCTCTTAGGAAGTTGTGCTAGCAATGGCGTGACTGTAGTCAAACGAAGCTGTGATGCCCGGCCTCGCCGTTCTCTACGGGAGGAAATGATTGGCCACTTATTCATCCATGAAGTCATGCCTACAAAACTTGAGGGTCCTAGCGTATCACAGCCCTGTAGTAGATTTGTGCTTCGGAACCTGTTTTAAAAGTACTGGCGAGTTTTGGTCATAAACCATAACTTTAGGAAGGGAAAATCCCAACTACACCTCCACGTGGTAGATGATGGGAAACACATCACAGTGTGGCGGCTAACGCAGCACTTGGGACCTAGTTACATTGGCACCTTGGCGTCTTGACAGACGATAGTTTGTGCTTTAAAAAGGCATAATAACTTTTCCCTATGGCGGTAGCGAATGTGACTTATAAGGCCAATTTGCGCTGTAAATGTCCGTTCACAGTGGGTGCATGTGAATACGTGGTCATTTCCACTATCATGCTCCATCTTACGTCTCACACGTTCGGTGTGTGACTTATCTGCAATAATTTTCTCCTTTGTCTTTGTTCCATTTATGATATTTGCCCTCCATGCAACACGTTCAGCGGCGACTTGTATCCATCGGATTAAGTGGACAACTCTGCAGCTGAGCAGAGCAGGGCACTCACTTGTCCTGACGGTCGGAAATGGCTGTCAAAGGCAGAGGTAAAAGACCACCATGTCGATGTGGAAGTCAAGGGGAAACTACCACTTTATCTTCCCAAGATTTCACAACAACAAACATTTCAGAGATAGTGAACGATGTTAATGGCTGTTTTAGGACATCCTCGTCTGGTAGGGACAGTCATGAGCCACAAGTGACACCAGACCGTCATCCAGCTACTGATGGCAAAACCAAGAAAGAGACAAACAGCTTTCTTCGGTCATGTGATGACAAGAGAGGCATCAGAGAACATCATGACAACTGGAAAGATCGAGGGGAAAAGAGGCAGAGGCAGACTAAGAGAAATGATTCTGGATGGATTGAGAAGGTGGCATGTAGGAATGTCATCGGCAGAATTGATCCAGAACACCAAAGACAGAGATCTGCGGATAGCCATGAACACCCCTGCCAGCTGTCAGGGCTCTTGATGATGATGATCACAGAACCAAGTGACCAATCGAGCAGAGGTAAACAACAGAGCCGACTAGCTTCTGCTCAAAGAACAACAACGCTGTTATTCTCTTTATCTATGTCATATTGTCCATCTCTTTGTGTGTGTATATCGCCTTCTTGCGTGTTGTTAATGTGTTTGTGTTGACGTTGTTTTTGTTGATATTGTTTTATTGGCTTTTATCTGTGTTCAATGTCTGTTATTAGAACTGATGGCTTGTAGTTTTGCTTTTCGGTGACTACGGTCACTCATTTTTGATTATCAAACGATGGTTTAGAACAGGGCCAGATGGTTTAGAACAACCTTTTCAGCAGGCGGGCCAAATTTCAGAAATAATATTTCCTGCCGGGCCACGTACCTATTTTTGTTTTGTTTGTTTGTTATTAAAGTAAGCAAGCAAGCGTACTCTAGCTTCGACCACATCATCGCTTCCCAGTAGGTGAGATCGTGGTCAAACGCTTGCCTGGTTTAAGGTAAAAAAAATACATCTTATTAATTAATTGATCCTTCCCTTTTAGACGAGTATTAAAGTCATTTAGGTGGCTAGTTATATCGACCAGAAATGCAAAGTCGTAAACCCACGCTTTGTCTTCAAACTCTGGGATACTTTTTGACTTGCTTGCAAAGAATTATTGTATTTCTTGTTGCAAATCAAACACTCTTTTCAACAATTTGGCACGGGTCAGCCATCTTACTTCTGCATAAAATGTAACGTCATTATAATCTGAGTCCAAAGACTAGAAATTCTTGGAACTGACGGCGATTCAACGCGTTCGACTTAATGAAGACTATTTTGACTACCAATTTCATGGTTTTAAATCAGGTTTCAAGATGGCGACGGAGGGTCGGGTTGTTTTGTTATCGTTAGCTTTTTCGCGTAGGAGATGGATTTATTCATCTCTTGCGTGTAATTTGTGTGCCAGGATGTAAAACCAGGAGTTTCTTTCTACTCAAGATCTGTGCGGATGCTACGGAGTTCGTGCATCGAGCGAAGCAATCCTTGAGTGAATTTTTGGCAGCGTGTGTGGTTTCTGTGTATTCGGTTTTTCAACATGGCGGAACAACGTGTGTTCACCGAGCGGTCAGCAGTCAACCTAACGAGGCGGCGTGGATGCCGCGCAAGCATAAAGAAGCAAGGTAGGCGTGGTGGTTTAAGAAGTTTTAGACTCAAGTGTCACCGTCTAGGACTCAGGAATATCCGTATTCTGTATTGGAACTTCGCCAGCGTAAAACAACGGGGCTCTATTTAAGAAACCCTGGTTTACAGGAACGATATTGTAGCACTCCAGGAGACGAGACTGGGCGATCAGCTACTCAGAATTGCCGGATTCAAATGTTTCTACAACAGACGACATCTGGGAAAGGCGATTCTCGTTCGCGACAGCATAGTGGCGTCAGAGCTAGACATGTCCAGTTGGGGCAGTGACGATATACAAATACAGGCGTTGAGAGTTCATTCCACTATACCATTCGTGTTGGTTAATGTTTATGCCCGCAATGCGAGTATGGACGCCCAGATGTGGCAGTGCTTAAGTCGCATATTAGGTCACGAGAGGAATGTTATTTTCTGTGGCGACTTCAACGCTAAAGGCAGATCATGTGGAAACATTTCCTCCAATACACAGGGGGGGGGGAGGAGCTCGAGACTGCACTTGAAACCATTGACCTGGTTTGTATCAACAGTGGCTGTGTCACCAGGACAGCAAGCCTTCCAGGCGATGAGGACAGTGCTATTGATCTGGCGCTGGTTTCACCTTCACTCACTACAGTGTGTAGATGGGGTATCCTAGGACACCACGGCAGCGACCACCACCATTGCAGCATATTGGTGGAGGAAAGGCAGCACAAGCTAAAGGTAAAGACTTTCCAGTATGACAGTACAGGGCAAGATGCGGTGAGTAAAAGAAGACGTGACAAGCGCAGAAAGCTTCAGGGCAGGAAAAAAAGCTGGGAGCAGCCACCTTGGTGGAATTTCGAGGTTGAGAAGGTTTGGGTGATAAGCGTAGTGCTGTAAGGAGATGGCAAAATGCCACGAAGAACAGAGCTGGTCATCCTAGTCCCTGCATGCACTTAGAAAGAGAGATGCACACAAAAGTAAGCCATTTAAAAAAAACTGGTCAAGGTGGTTAAAAGCGAAAAATGGGCAGAGGTGTGTCAAAGAGTAAGCACAGACAAGTCACTGAAATTGTTCTGGCGACTACATAAAAGCATGAGTGGTGTAGTCAAGAATAAGAGCATTTCTGACTTCCAAGGTGCTGACCTCATCTGGCAGAGGACTGACGAGGACAAGGGCAAAGCCCTCTTTGAACGCTATCTAGAGCAGAGCAACCAGACAGACATGGGAGGCCGAAATCTGGCCAAGGAGGTCACCTCAGACAGGTGCAAGGCCCAGAACACTTCGGATGAAGACACAGTGACAGTGAAAGAAATCAAGGCTGTACTTCGACGATCAAAAAACAGCGCTCCAGGGCCTGATGGCATAAGATACGACGACATCAATAGGTGTACCGACAATGAGCTAGAGAAACTAGCAGACATGTACAACAACAGTATAGAGAGTGCTAGCATCAAGGAGGAGTGGTTACACAGCTATCTGATTCCCTTGCCGAAGCCTGACAAAGACCACACAAAAATTCAGGGATATCGAATTATAACCATGCAGAATACAATAGGCAAGCTGCTGGAGAAGGTAATTGCCAGGAAAATATCAAGCCAGCTAGAGAGGCAAGGTGTTTTCCCACCTACCCTGGGTGGGTACCGTCCAAAAAGAGAAACCTGGACCAATGCAGCAGTCTTTGCCCATGATGTCTATGAAGGTTTCCACTCAGGCATTGAAACCTTTGCTGCAGCGATTGATCTTGAGGACGCATACAACAGAGTACCATTGGATTTTTTAATGCTTCAGCTTCTTGAACTAAAAGTAAGTCCATTCCTCCTTAGTTGGATCGCTGCAGCCCTCTTCCAACGGAAAGTAGTTTTTAGATGTGGCAGTTGGACTTCGGAACCAACAACAATATATCCTGGCCTACCACAGGGATCACCATTATCTCCGGTACTGTTCAACGCCTACACAGTGAGAATCACCAGTGAGCAGATCACTGGACCTGGCAGGACATTGTTATATGCCGATGATGTTTTAGTGTATCGTCAGGGTAAGGATAGAGAGCAGGTTGCTGTGGAACTACAAACCGAACTCAAACGCATAAGTACTTGGTGTGATGAAGCTGGGGCAATGGTCAACCCAACAAAGGCAACAGTGACTTGGTTCTCGTTGAATAATCATATTGTCAACACTCCAACACCAACTGTAATGCTGTGTTCAGAGACGGTGGAAAGAACGCAGGCAATGAATTACCTGGGGATACGGTTTGATCGAAGCCTTGCTTATAATGAGCACATAGACCAGGTGATAACAAAGGCCAAGCGGGGTTTGGCTGCGATGCGGGTGATGGCGGCAGCAATCTGTGAGCAGCGCCATCTATGTCTTCTGTACGAGGGGCTGGTCATGTCTGTTTTGGAGTATGCAATGGCAATCCTTACTTTCAGCCGTAAGCAGATAGAAAGGATAGAAAGGATACAGAATGAAGCTATGCGCATTATTCTTGGATGTACAAGAGATACAGCATGCAGGGCGATGCGCTACCTTCTTGATTTTCCAACCATTGAAGAGAGAATACAAGTTTGCAGGGCACGCGCCTACCTCAGAGTTAACGCAAACACACAACATCCACTGCATAGTGAAATTATGAAGGTGAAGGGCAGCAGGTTAAAAAGAGGACGGTCGTGGATGGGTCAAGCCGAAGACATTCTTCAACAGGTGTGTTCACTTGAGGACTTAGAACCTGGCGAGGAGTGGGTGCAAGTGCCAACAGATTTCTGCACATCCTTTTCAGTTTGCATCCAACTAGATAGAAAATGCAGACAAGAAAATCCGGCTGCTGTGGAGGCTGAAGTACAAGCGTTGATTTTCGAGAATTCGCTAGACGGTGATGCGGTCATCTACACAGATGGGTCGGTCGTCCGACATGTGAGAAGCTCATGGGCCTTTACAGCTCGGGCCGGAGGGAGAATTGTGAAGGAGGACTCTGGTGCTTTCACTGAAACCACAAGTAGCCTGACTATGGAAGTCATGGCAGTAAGTAAAGCAATAACATGGCTCGAGACACAGACATTCACTAGGGCATGTTTCCTTAGCGACTCAATGAACATGATCAAGAGGATAGAGGAGGGGTCGATCCGAAGAGAATGGTTGCTGCCTCTGGAGCGGTCTCGGCTGACAAAGATTAGTTTCATCTTCGTGCCAGGGCATGCTGGAGTACAAGGAAATGAGCGGGCTGACAAGCTCGCAGGTGTGGCTACTGTGGAGGGCGGACGCGCCATGGACCAGGCTGACATTCTGAATGCTCTACGAGAAGTAAGACTCTTGCGTGAACCAAGTGGTGACTGTGAATCTACAACCATGGCCAGACTGCGAGAACAGCAAATTAAAAGAAGGGTTGCCAAACAAGAACACTACGCAGGACGCCAAAGAAGATTGATAAACCAACACAGAACTGGCGACGTTAGCCTTTACACGCTGCTGGATTTGCTGAGGAGGGGATCCGAGCACTTATGGACTGAATGGTTCGATGTGCAATGAGGATGATCTGTCGACTAACTAACTAACTAACTAACTTTCATGACATGGTCCATTATGAGGGCCTTCTAACATAAATTCTCCTGATGAATAATGTAATGAAAATGTTTTTTTTTTTAAAATTCGCATATCCTTTACAGGACATCGCTGTCAACATCAGCATCTTTCAGCTGATTGTTGATTTCTTGGCAAGATTACGCTCAGTAGTTTGCCATTGCTTTCTGAGCGGCCGGCTCAGTCACCAACGCGGGGAGAACCGCTTCCAATTCTCGCGCGCTGCGTTATCCTGCGTGGATAAAAGGGATTACGGACAAAGTCGTGTAACCCCTCGGCCAGAGAGACTGGCAATGGACATTTAGCAATAGAAGTATTTCCGACTTTGGAGGCCTCATTTTCAATCAATTTTACTAAACCTTCGTGTTTCCCAACCATTGCTGGGGTACCATCTGTTGTTAAGCCCGATAAGTTGTTAAGTTGTAACGAAAAGCAATTCAATGTCGATGTAACTGCTTCTAACAAATCTCGTGACTTAGTAGTGTCCTTAAGTGGATAGTGCCGCTAATTCTTCTGTCTTTTTAAAAGGACATCAACACCCCTGATAGAATTTGCCAGTTGGGCAGTATCTGCCATATCTGTGCTTTCATCCACTGCTAGAGCATAAAATATAAACTTGGATGCTCGAATTTTCAAATTATCTTCTATATGTTTTCCAATGTCGTCCACACGCCTAGTAATAGTCTGACGAGACCGACTTATTTTTTAAAAATAGAAATCCTTCTTCTTTTCTGGACACAGAATTTCAACGACGCTCTCCAAACAATCCTTAACCATTTCTCCATCTGAATATGGCTTCGATTTTTTTGCTAGTATCCTGGCTACTGCATAACTAGCTTTTACATAGCATGTTGACTCTGAACCCGCTCTAGTAAATATCATTTGTTGTGCAGAAAGTTTTTTAAAAGTCATTTACTTGGTCTTGTCGAAATTGCCCTTTGTACTTATAAAACTTATTTGCATGTTTAGTCTCGCAGTGCCGTTTGATGTTATACTATTTCAAGTCAGAAACAGATTCGTTGCATATCAAGCATATGGGCTTTGTTTTAATTTCTTCTTCTTCTTCTTCTTATTCTTCTTCTTCTTCTTCTTCTTCTTCTTCTTCTTCTTCTTCTTCTTCTTCTTCTTCTTCAGCTTTCCGAGCCATTGAGGTTCTTTGCTGCAAATACAATCCGTCTCCATTCGTCTCTCTGGTGGACCTTCTCTTGCCAGTCGTTGATTCCAAGTGCTTGTAGGTCTGTACATGTATTATCTCTCCATCGTCTTTTAATTTCTACGAAGAAAAACATAGTTTATAGTCCACCTGTCTTGAAAACTTCTTAATTCTTCTGTGATTCTTCTCTTTTTTGGTCCAACGTCTTTACTAGTTGACGCCATGGTTACGTAATACCTCAAATACACATAATGAATATTCACATACTAAAAACCCACATCAAAATAGTATTAATAACCTATATTAATTATAATTATCTATACATTATATCTTTCTCACTGATGTTCTCAGCCAGTATTCAACCAATATTATCTCTTCCATCAACAACATCCACTCAGAGAAATATCAGGAACACAGAGTTCATATCTAATACCACAAAGTCTTTTCACAAACTAAAACACTATGGTTCCTACAGTCTATGGTCCATAATATTCCCTTTACGAATGTTCATGTTTAAGTCACTGAAGTAGAACTAGCCAGGTTAATAAGTTCCCAAGGTGCACATATTCATTCGGCAAAATGTTCCGGAATTGGGAGTATCCAGTGCAACAAACCGCAAGCGGTGAATATCCCTGATAATAAATTTCCTCAGAAGTTATAAATATCCACAAGGCAGATAAACTTCAGGAGTTATAAATTTCAATCATTCAGATAAAGTTCAGAGGTTATAAATATCCACTGGTAAACTGAGCCACGAGCGTATATATTTCCATAGGGCAGATAAGCTTCAGGAATGATACATATCCATAGGGCAGATAAAATTCAAAAGTTCTAAATATCCGATACTAGTCAAGGATGGGAATTATCCATAAATGATAAACGACGGGCAGATATCTGTGGTAATAAGTTTCAGGTGGTGAAAAATATCCACGATGATACCATTCAGGTTTTTAAAATGTCCTCATGGATAAATTTCAGGTTTTAAAAATGTCCAGGTAGAAACAATCCAAATTTTGTAAATGTCCATCTGGATAACTGCCAGGTTTTGACAATGTTTATAACCCTTCTCCTGACCTTAACAACTAGTCATGAAGGTAGGATTCAGCAAGTGCATTTACTTGAGTAGTAGATACATTGGTATTGGCCAGGCCATCCTCTTATATACATTGATCAGTCACTCAATGGAGTTCCATAATTTTGAGGTTGCCTTAAACTTGGAGAGCAAATAATATTAAGGAAACTCGGCTCTTACATCAATATAAATCCTTTTCATCCTGTGCCGATGAATCAGCCACTCCAAATGAGAACTAGAGCACTTGTACTATGCTTCCGGTTCGGCCAAGGTTCAGTCCACCATCCTGGAGTCCAAAGAACCCCACAGAATCCGATACGGAAAATACAGCTGGTCGCTAGAAAAGCATTTATCAGACTCCTTACAGTTCTCAATTTCACCCCTTAAAAACTTCCCAATTCAATCCACGCACTCGATTTATTTTTAATGTACATATCCTAGACACACTTTTGGCACAGAACGGGACACAGCTTGATGGGGATGGTGTCACGGACAGGGCCGAGCTGGACAAAGAGAGTGGGGGGGGGGGGGGGGGCAATAGTATTGCCATCTCCCGTCTTCTTGTTACCCAACAGACGGTCGCACGTGTTCATATGTCGTGTGGACGCAGTTTCAAATTCCTGTCAACTTCAAACGCCCTGGCAGGTTAAGTGTTATGGTTAGAAAATTGGGACCTTTGAATACACAATTTAATAGGGAATCCAAGTGTCGTTGATGGGCAGACAATATTGGAAATATGCCACAACGACTCATGATGTAATGTTCTTTTGGTGATATGTACAATAAAGTTAACATTTATGTTAATTTGACCTAGCTCCGCGGACCGCAACATGACTCCCGGCGGGCCACATGCGGCCCGCGGGCCTCGCGTTGGCCACCCCTGGTTTAGAAGAAGAAGAAGAAGAAGAAGAAGAAGAAGAAGAAGAAGAAGAAGAAGAAGAAGAAGAAGAAGAAGAAGAAGAAGAAGAAGAAGAAGAAGATGGAGGAGAAAAAGAAGAAGACTTCTCAGTAGAAGAAGAAGAATAAGAGGAAGAAGCAGTAAAAGACATAGCAGAAAAAGAAGTTGCGGAATACGAATAAGATGGGGAGAAGAAGCAGAAACGAAGGACGTAGTAGAAAAAGAGGAGGGGGAGAAGAAAGAAGAAGTAGGAGAAGCGGAAGACAAAGAAGAAGTTGACTTTATAGAACACGAACGAATTAAATGGTTCGGCCATTTGTCTACAATAGAATAGCACCAACCAGCGGCTAGAGTGTTCTACGTCAGAACGTCGGGATACAAGGCGAGAGGAGGACCAGGGAGAGTTGGCTAGGTAGAGAAAAAAGACACTGAAGAAGTCAAATATGTCGTTAGTACAAGGAACAAGACAAACGAAACACTGTAAATTACATCTGTCTCTCGGTTTCACCGCAAAAGCAGTAGGACAGAAGAAGAAGAGAGAGAGAAGGATGAAAGTTCGTTTTCAGATAAATTGCAAGTGGGAAGAAACAATGAGAGAGAGAGAGAGAGAGAGAGAGAGAGAGAGAGAGAGAGAGAGAGAGAGAGAGAGAGAGAGAGAGAGAGAGAGAGAGAGAGAGAGAGAGAGAGACCAGGATGAAACTACAAAATGGTCTCAAATGTCGTATTCTGATAAACAACATGGGGCGAGAGTGCAGAATTTCTGGTTGCCACTGCGGGCAGATATCAGGTTTCATGTTCTGTTCATGAAGGGAAAAAACATTTCCCTCCAAACATGGCGGTAATTGTCAGACCAGGAATATGTGTTCCCACCAAGTCGGAGGGTTAGAATAGCCTCGGCAGATCACATTTCTTGTTTGTATCAGGTTTCCTCCCGGCCTGGAGCTGTTAGCGGCGCCTAGTCCAAGATAATATATGTAGAGAGTTTGTATATGAGAAGTAGCGTGACCAGGGTGTCGCTGGTTGTCTTCTTTAGGGCACACGGTGGTATATTTGCTTGTCTGTCGGTCTATCTCTCTGTCTTGCCTGCTTGTATGTCTGCCGGCTGTCTGCCTGTAAGCAAGTGGGTCTGCACGCATGTATTGTGCCCGTGTCTTTCTATCTGACTGTCAATATGTCTGTCTGTCTGCTTGTCTGTCTTTATGGTTGTGTGCATGCCACGTGAGTGTCTGTCTGTCAGTATATATTTGTGATTTACGTTATGATCGTCTGCACTAGTATATCTGTGTTTACTTTATAATTCTCTTTTGTCTGTGTTTACTTTACAATTATCTGTTATCCGTGTTTATGTTGTAATTCTCTAGTATCCATGTTTACTTTATAATTCTAAGCTACCTGTGTTTATTTTATAATACTGTATTATATCTATTTATTTTATCTGTAGTTACTTTATAATTAATTCTGTTATCTGCGTTTGTGTTATAATTCTTTGTTATCTATGTTTACATTATAATCCTCTGTTATCTGTGCTTACGTTACAATTCTTTGTTATCTATCTTTACTTTATAATTCTCTGCTATTGTGTTAACGTTATAATTCCCTAGTATCTATGTTTGTTGTATAATTCTCTGTTATTTGTGTTTATTTTATAGTGCTCTGTTATCTGTGTTTACTGTATAATCTCTGTTATCTGTGTTTATGTTATAATTGTATAGTATGCTTGTATACTTCATAATTCTCTTTTATTTGTATTTGTTTCATAATTCTATATTATCGGTTTATATTTTATAATTCTATGTTATCTGTGTATACTTTACAATTTTCTATTATCTATGTTTACTTTATAATTCTCTGCTATCTGTGTTTACTTTGTAATTGTCTTCTTCTTCTTCTTCTTCTTCTTCTTCTTCTTCTTCTTCTTCTTCTTCTTCTTCTTCTTCTTCTTCTTCTTCTTCTTCTTCTTCTTCTTCTTCTTCTTCTTCTTCTTCTTCTTCTTCTTCTTCTTCTTCTTCTTCTTCTTCTTCTTCTTTAGTTTGCCTGGAATATGTCTATAACTGCAATGTTGTCTCTTGTATGAATCTAACAGTTGTAATTGTCTGTTATCTGTGTTTACATTTACTTGTCTGTTATCTGTGTTTACTTTATAATTCTCTGTTATCTTCGTTTACTGTATAGTTCTTTTGTATATGTGTTTACAGTATAATTCTCTAGAATATATTTTTACTTTATAATTCTCTAGCATCTGTGTTTACGATTTGGTTTTCTTGTATACGTGTTTATTTTATGATACTCTGGTATCTGTGATTAATTTATGATACTCTGACAGCTGTGATTACTTTATGATACTCTGGTATCTGTGCTTACGTTATGACCGTCTTCACCAGTGTATCTATGTTTATATTATGAACTTCTACTCGCCGGCTTTGTGGCGAAGGGGTTACGGACGCAGTTCATAATCATGCACTCCGCGTTCGAAACACAGCTGCGGGTAATTGGTTAGCATACTGCCTTGCGTTGGTTTGTATAAAATAGTATGAATGCTGGTCCTTCAGAAAGCAATGGCAAACTACTGAATGTAAACTTGCTTAGACAGCATAAACAGCTAAAAAAATTGCAGAGGTTGACTGCGACGGACTGTTAAGGATACGCAACTAACTAAACTAGGTATGATAAGAAAGAAATACATCACACAAATCTATCGAAATAGACATGTCAGGTCTTAGATGTGACTGAGCTACCGTATGACAGTAGACGGTACTACCTGCTTTCTGTTAGCGCCGACCTTATCAAATGCCGAACGTTGGGCGGAGCTTACCAAACCCGACAGCCTACACTGTTCCAACCGCTTCGGGTGGAGGAGCGCAATTGGGAGGGCGCAAGCCGTATCCTGGTGCGAGGAAATGCGAACTAAAGATTAAATATCATGGCTGGGCAGACCAGGCCCTAAGCCTTGGTTGGCAGCTGGCTTGGGATCGAAGCTCCGACAGGCGAACAGTTAGAGCATTGCTTTGCTGATCCGGCAGTTTCTGCAGCTTGTCTTGTTCCAGATGCATTGGTGATACCTTTCCTCTGTAGTGAGCTAGGCAGGCCGAGCGAGTGATCATGCTGCATGGTCTATATATTTCAGTCCAGGCTTTGTGCTAAGGAGAGGTATAACTCCATCCCTGGTCTTAACTGGTCTCGGACCACCAGGCCACACTTTCCACCATAACATAAGTTAAGTGTGCTATTAAGGAACTTGCATCTGGCAAGGCTCCATGTAAGGATGGGATTCCAATAGAGGTTATCATCAGTGGGCAAGACACACTCACTCTACATATCCACCAGCTAACAGAGGTATGCTGGCGAGAAGGACAAGTTCTACAGGATTTCTAAGACTCAAGCATCATAATACTGTTCTTGAACAAAGAGGGTCGGAGTGACTGTAATAGCTATAGGTGTATATCACTTCTGTGTATTGTTGGGAAAGTATTTTTCAGAAATGCTCTGTGCAGACAAGTCCTGTAAGAGATCAAGTCTATCCCTAATCACAAAGTGGCTGTCGACGGAACCGGTCTACCATTGACATGATATTCTCATTGCGACAAATGCAAGAAAATGCCGTGAACAGAATCAACTACTGTTTATTGCTTTCATCGACCTCACAAAGACATTTGATATGGTCAGTTGTGAGGGTCTTTTCAAGGCACTAAAGAAGACTGGCTGCCAACCAACTCTTCTGTCCATTGTGGAATCGTTCCACACAGGCATGAAGGGTATAATAAAGTTTGATGGTTCAACTTCAGAAGAGTTTGAAATCAAGATTGTGTACTATATCCCACCCTCTTTGGAATATACTTTTCACTTCTACTGAAATATGCCTTTCGTGATCAGGATGGTGGTATTTACATTCACTCACGCTTCAATAGATAAGGGCAAGATCAGAATTAGGAGGGTACTGATCAGAGTTATTGTTCGCAGATGATGTTGCAATTAAGACTCATTCGAATGAAGAATTACAACGTTTATCCAATGTTTGTTCTGAATTTAGTTTAACAATTAGCAAACAGAAGACACAGATTATGTCACAAGGTGCATATGAAGTACAATCAATTTTTATTGATGACTCCGAACTGAAGATAGTACACCATTTTATATATTTAGGATCAGAGGTAAATAGCAAATTATCCCTAGATCAGGAAATCAACATCATGGCTGAGAAGGCAGCAACAACAATTAACAGGTTAACATAAAGAGTCTGGGAGAACAAGAAGCTTACTACCAAAACAAAAGTCCTTGTCTATCAAGACTGTGTCCTTAGTACTCTTCTTTATGGCATTGAAGCCTGGTCAACTTACTCACACCAAGAGAAATGTTTAAACAGCTTTCATATGCTGTGTCTGTGAAAAAAACTTTGTATTAAGTGGCAAGACAAAATCACAAACACTGAAGTATTGGAAAGATCAGATTGTGTGACGGTTTGTTCCATGCGCAGTCGTTGTAGACTTAGATGGATAGGACATGTAAGGAGGATGGATGATGGTACAATACCAAAGGACATTTTTTTGGGGGGTGAATTACAGACGGGTACGAGATCTCAGGGTTGGCCTCTACTACGATAGAAAGATGTGTTTAAGCGGGACATGATTGGTTCCGGTATTGATAATGCACATTGGGAGCAAGTCTCGACCGAACGTGTTGCACTGAGGGCAATTATCAGAAATGGAATAAAGATAAAGGAGAAAATGATTGCAGTTAGGTCACACACTGAGCGCGTAAGGCGTAAGATGGTGCGTGATGGTGAAAATGACCATGTGTTCACATGTATCCATTGTGGACGAACAATTACAGTGCGAATTGGTCTGATCAGTCACACTTGCATCCGCCACGGATTGTTGTTATTATGCCTTTTTGAAGCACAATGTAACAAACTATCGTCTGTCAAGACGGCAAAGTGCCAATGATGAATGTAACAGACGACACAACACTCATTCTTATAACAAGACAGATATACATTAGACAATTCTGTCATATTAATAGACGTTACAATACACAAGCGGCCAAACAAGAGGGATACACCGTAGACAGCCTTATAGTGGTATTAGAAGTAATAAAGAACAACTTTGTAGTGTTTGTTGCTAACTTCCTGTGCCGAACAAAGATAACCAGTACACGGCCTGCCTGAGTACGCGACAGGAGGGGGAGGACATTCAATCCTGCCAGCCCTCATACAGAACCCCGACAGCAGCACTCATAGCCGAGGTATCAGCTTGCGGTTTTGTGTGACCCAATACACACAACCATCAGAGATTTGCTTTAACAAGAGCTCACTCAGAAATAACCCACATCCAGCATTTGTGGTCCTGCCACCCCCTTCCTTCTCTCTCCCCCTATGCCCTAGTCTCATCTTACATCGTGCGTAGATACAGGTTTCGGCGGGAGCGAGACGTTTCCAGTTTCCTGTGTAAACAGTGCGTTAGGTTAGAAATGGGTATTGGCGTCAGTTCAGTCTTAAGTAAGAAATTTCTGGAAAAGATAACATTATTGATCCCGCGGTTTCGTGTTCATTTAGTGTCTTGTATATCTGTACTCAACTTCCTAAGTTTACGGACGCTGTCGAGCAGGGGATCTTGGCTTTCCGTGTTATAGATCTGTTGTGAGTGCTGCTGTCTCGTTTTTCTTTTCATTCCTTCTCTGGCACTCTGTTCCCTTCTTCCTGGCTAGATCTCGCCCATCTTCTGTTAATTGGCCCGCCATCTTGTGTTACCTGCAGCAGACGTAAAGCTCTGTCTCCCATCCCTGTGTTGAAACTCCAGGGGGATCTTCAAAAGAAGCCGCCTACCTCTTACCTGGTTCATGTTTCGCATGTTAATGTGGCCTGGACTTAGGGCGTTCACTCGACAGCCAGAAGCAGTTCGCGCCCATGTGGCCTAGAGTTACGGCAAGATTCCACCCTGGGTGAATGTGTGCTATGTACCCTGGTCCTGGTGATAAAGACACGTAATTTGAATCCTGGCGCCACAGGCAGGGATGAGCGATGTCTGGTGGAAATGAGGTCTGGCAGGAGAGTGTTTTGTTTGTGTTAGCTTTGGCTTTTGTTTTGTGGAAGATACAGCAGCTGCCTGTTTTCAGCGACTAGAGAGTTCACAAAAAGGCAGCAGAGTGGTTTGGACTGGCTTGCAGTAGTTTGGACTCCACGACAAGCACGACAGTAGGAGTCCGATCGTCAGAAGTTATTCCCATTCCCATAATGTTTCCGCCCATTTACCTCATTGATAATTCCAGGGATTAGGCCAACCCGAGTCATGAAACCGAGGTGCTTTTAGTGCCTAGTGGTCTCCAGAAAGTTCTTCCGTCTCTTCTTCTGATTGACGTTGGGGGTGTCTGAATACATTGCATAAACCTTTTAGCACCTGAGATCTTATTGTATTGTATGCCGTAATGACACACGCTAGAAAGTATTACTTTTACTGGTAAGTTTTCACGTTGTATTGAAACGTATCCCCGACAGTATCCTGTTCGTCCTATTCGAACTGCTACTGCTAACACCTGACCGTCTTGACAGACGATAGTTTGTTTCATGGTGTTTCAACAAAGACATAATGACTACAACCCATAGCGGTGGCAAATATGACTAATCAGACGAATTGATTGATTGATTGATTGAGGAACCGACATCACAGCATTCGGGGCATTCCCATAAGCGTTCCGTCCCCAAGCTCAGCAGCCAGCGAAGAGTTCCAACACTAATAGTTCCAGTAACAATCTGATTATATGTCCGTCTCGCCTTTCCTCTGAGCGTCGAATTCGCGCGTTAAATGTTCGTCCACAATGGATGCTTGTGAACACATGGTTATTTCCATCAGCTCGCACCATCTGACACGTTCAGTGTCTTATTCTGTCTACTATTTTCAATTTCCAACTGGCAAGCGATTTTTACATTGGCCCAACCTTTCCTCGGGGCATTGTAATGGAGTCGGTTGACAAAAACATCGTGAAAGAAACATGTTCCATCCTAGACCTAGAGTGCATGAGGTGGGAGAAAAAACAAGAGATGTAAAGACTTTTCAGCGCGCCGTGATAAGAACAACATTTTGTTAAAGGCCAGCTACTTGATGACTTAAGAGTTAGAATTCAGACTTCCAGACAGTCATCGCCAACCAGTCAACATGGGTCCTCAACGTTGATCACCTTATCGGAGAAGATTAACATCCTAAACCACACTGGTGAAGTGCTACTAGACCAGTAGTTACCCGACATTGGCCAAGAGGTGGCTGGTGCACCCATGTTGAAAGGGTAATGCTGAGATACCTGCTCTTTGCAGTCTTTTACCATTCTTACGAAGGTGCCGATCTGTTTCAGGAATCATTAGAATGAGTTAGTCGCTGCTGAAGAAGATCGTGGCAGATTGTTCTTGAAGTTTCAAAGTACAAACCACCTGAAGAGAAGGCGATCGTTAATTCCTTAAGGGTTATAACCACATCTGCTTAGCACGGCAGGAATGAGACAGGCTAGAAGACTATTAATTGACTCAAATCTGAAAATGCATCTACAGAAGTAATATGAACCGCGTCGTACCACGTCTAGCGTATTAACTAGACACTTGCTAGCAGGTCTGGTTGTTATGAATTCGAACCCTCAATCGGGATCGATTTTTAAAAAATTGACCCTGCCTAAGATGGGGATAAGAAAATGTATTGGGAAGTAAATTCGGGCGATGTGATATTGGCCACGTCAATTACCGATTGGTCTATAAAAATATGGTTGTGAACCCGCTCCCTCTGTCTATTGACTGTAAGGACAGGCTACATGGATCATCATCGACACTAGTGTGACCTTCGAGCAAACGCTGGTATTAAAAGATGTTTGCATATCCTTTACAGGACATCGTTGTCAACATCAGCATCTTTCAGCTGATTGTTGATTTCTTGACAAGATTACGCTCAGTAGCTTGTCATTGCTTTCTGAGCGACCGGCTCGCATACCCCGTAAGTTACCGACGCGATTAGAACCGCTACCGATTCTCGCCGTCGTCACGTTACTCACGAGAGTATACGGGATTACGCAGAAAGTCGCTAACCTCTAGGCCATGGAGACCGGCTACACTGGTATTACTCGAAATAAATAAATAAATAAAAGACGAGGGCTATTTTCATTACTGTGTTACCACATGCTTTCCGAAATAATGTTCGCGTTTCTGATGGTGACTTCTCAAACGAATGTACCCTTGTTTAATTATGGGTATTTTAAGCTCCGACGATGCCACATGCACAGTACACTCACAAACACGTCTCAATCACTGGGGTTAGAATAAAAGAGGAGATTACATCAGCAAAGGTGTTTTCTGAAAATAACTGTCATCTGGTAAAGCTATAATTTACAAAACAGAAGCAATCATTCACACATAAGTCTACTGTTTTGAACACTTTTTAAAGTTACTTGTGTTACTTTAACAGAATCTGTGTTTGACTAAAATATGTTTCGACCAAACAAAAATTGATGGCGGAAAATTGGAAGTATGTTTGTATCACAGTTATGACTTGACAGTTGTGAATATGGTAGCAGACATGCATTATAACACAACTACAACATTTCGGCGATTATATAAGCCCATGGCAGATACGGGAGGTCGCTTAAGACGATGACGCATCCCGTGTCACTTAATCCGTTAAGAAACTCGTAATTAGTTTGAGGTAATAGTTGTGAAGGGTGTATTTTTAATGAGTGGGTTTTTGTGTGTGAAAATATTGCCATTGCAAGTTTTGTATTTACCTTTTATGTTGCATGAACTCCACAGATAGCGAATACAAAACTTGGAACGGCAATATTTTCAAAAACCCCCACAGTCTTTAAATGCACCCTATACATGCCAACAGGTCGACAGAATAGTTGTAGGTTTACTACTTTTTAACTGTAGCCTGGCCAATAGCCTTTTGGGACTTGTTCTTTTTATATCCATGTGACGAAGGATTTTTAAATAGGCGTAACGAGCAGAAATCAAATACAGAGGTTCTAGCACATGAAAAGAGAGTTGATGAAACAAACAGAAAAGGGGCAGGTGAAATATTTCAGTCATGTTAATAGACATAAAAATCATACT
Organism: Cepaea nemoralis; assembly: GCA_014155875.1. Lineage (NCBI taxonomy): Eukaryota > Metazoa > Mollusca > Gastropoda > Stylommatophora > Helicidae > Cepaea > Cepaea nemoralis. The sequence goes on from JACEFZ010001988.1 coordinate 198,969, forward strand.
GGAAGATAAGGTCGAAGGCAAGCGAGCAAGAAGTAGACAGCGACACAAATGGGAAGATAACATCAAGAGATGGACGAATAGAAGTCTGAAAAAATTTTCAATCAAGGCGAGAGACAGACAGTTTTGGAGATGCATTGCAGCCAACCCTCATCGTGGAAATGGCACCTGATTGATTGATTGATTGATTGATTAAAGGGACGTAATTGCTGCTCGCCATTGTCCGAGCAGATTGACTGTCCTATACACTATTCTCACAAACTGGGGAAGGGGTGGGAAGGAGGGTGATTAAATCTTGATAGTCCTCTGTTAAAGGAAAACAAAGTGACGTATTCCAAACTCATCATCACCATCATGTGCCATGTTTACAAACAAGGACTGCCATCATTCGCCATCTCACACGATGAACAACGCCTTGTGTCAGGTCTGTGTTCTCGACCTTAGTATATTATGAGTATATAACCCAGCCATCCAGGTGTTTTCTCCGCCTACCCCTTGCTCTTTTCCCATCAATGTTACCAGTCGTCGCTAAGTTCTCAAGTCTATTTCTCCTCGTAACATTATTTGAATCCATGCATTTTGAATTACTAGCGAATGTTATACCTGTAAACCACCCGGATCTATTTGTGATTGTTTGAAGATCAAGACTGTTGTTACTTATGAATGCGACCCATCTTAAAGCACACACCTTCATTGTCAGAGTCTTAGGTTACACATAAAATACACCTGTTTCTTCTGACACCAACTTCCTATGGTGCAATAATCTTTGAACCGGTGCATTTCGAATTTCAAGCGAATGTTCTACCTGTAAAGCACCCCGATCCATTTGTGGCGGCTTATAGTTACTTTTGAATGCGACCCATCTTAAAACACACACCGTCATTGTCCGAGTCTTAGCTTACACATAACCTACTTCTGTTTCTTTTGACACCAACTGTCTGTGTCCTGTAATATAAGCAGGTAACTGTTGTCTCCATGAAGCCAGTTGTCCACAGGAGAGCGTTGCAGGTGTGCCATTGCTGCTCTTCCAAGGGAGATTGTTGCAGGTGATCCACAGCTGCTCTTTCACAGGAGATCATTGCAGGTGCTCCACAGCAATCGGTTATATAGAGCAATATTGATATTTCGATACATCAATTGGTTATTAAGAGCAATAGAACACTGTTGATATTTTGTAGATAAATTGGTTATTAAAATCAATAGAACAAAGTCCATATGTTTATACATCAGTCGGTTATAGAGATGAATAGAACGAAGTCCTTATTTTTAAACATCAATCGGTTATAGAGATGAATAGAACGAAGTCTATCTTTTATACATTAATCCGTTATATAGAGCAGTAGAACAAAGTCCATATTTTCATACATCAATCGCTTATAGACATGAATAGAGCAAAGTCCTTATTTTTATACATCAATGGGTTATAAAGAGGATTAGAACAAAGTTTATCTTTTATACATTAATTGGATATAGAGAAGAATAAAACGAAGTCTATCGTTTATTCATCAATCTGTTATATAGAGCAGTAAAACAAAGTCCACATTTTTATACATCAATGGCTTATAGAGAGAAATATAACAAAGGCGAGGAACCACCAGTCTGCACACCAATAAGCTAGACATGGGACAACGGATACTCACGCAAACCTCAGGTCCTGTATAACATCACACTGATGTTGGACAACAGGATGCCTTCATCCGACATACAGGACTTCGCGTTGGAGCTCAAGCCAACGAACTCAAGCAAGCAAGCAAATTTCAACCGGTTATAGAGAGGAATAGACAAAGTCCATATTTTTATACAGTAACTAGCTGACCCGGCCCGGCTTCGCCCAGGTCCTGGAGGGGATCTATCTATCTATCAGTCTGTCTGTCTGCTTGTTTGTCTGTCTGTCTGTCTGGCTGACCCGGCCCGGCTTCACCCAGTCCCTGGTGGGGAGCATCTCATTTAATTCATATACGTAGTCATATAAGCTCTCCCGTTCCCGACTGTTTGTCTGTCTATCTGTCTGTCTGTCTGACCCGGCCCGGCTTCACCCAGTCCCTGGTGGGGAGCATGTCATTTAATTCATATAAATAGTCAAATAAGCTTCCGTTCCCGACTATCTGTCTGTCTGTCTGTCTGTCTGTCTATCTATCTGACCCGGCGTGGTTTCGCCCAGCTCCTGGCGCACAGTAACTTAAAAACAGTTTTCATTAAAAATTATGAATGGTGTGTGGAAGGACATTCTTTTAAGCACCGACATGACAGTTGATAAGTTCTTTAAGCAGAAAAAGATGGGTTACAATGTTATGCATTATGCATTATTTTTAAGAAAACTTTGAAAATGCCTTAAAGATTATATCATTATTTATTATAACTTATATGCCTGAAAATAACTATAGACAAAGAGTTTAACAATAGTGCAAGTAAGTCCAACAATATGACTATAAAGTATATAGAAATGTTATTAAAAGTTATGCCCCTTGAAATAAGTTTTCTAGAGTGAAGTCCCCCTGCTATATAGAAATTATATAATGAAAAATGAAAAAGTAAATGTTATTAAATAAGTAGAAGATTTTACACTAAGAAACTATTATAGTCGGTTGCACAGGAGTGAAAGGAAGACGAGTAGAAAATTTCATCTCAGTCGGATGTACCGTTATCGAACGCTTCCAATACACACAAACACACAAAGCCACATACACTCTGTTTTATATATATAGATGAGCGTAATCTTGCCAAGAAATCAACAGACAGCTGAAAGATGCTGCAATTGACAGCGATGTCCTGTAAAGGATATGCGAATAAAAAAAATGAGTTATAGAGAGGAATAGAACATAGTCTATCTTTAATACATCAATCGTTTATAGAGAGGAGTAGAACAAAGTCCATATTTTTATTCAGTAATCAGGTATAGAGAGGAATAGAACATTGTCCATCTTTTTATACATCAATCGGCACACGATGTGCGATAAGGTTAGCATCGCCTTTACATCTCAGACCGTTACTTACTTGATACTTATTTTATACCTGGTTGACCTTAGAGCACACACCATTTGAAAAAAGTCTCTTCTTCGCAGGGAATTTGAAAATATGACCACCAGTCCGGCAGGCATGAGAGGAGCGAAAATTAAGGATGGCTCTTTGTGAGTCCGTTGAAAGATTTTGAGAATTGCCTCTGAAGTTATAAACATTGTCTTCAGTGGCGAACTGGTTAATGCGACCGCTCACTCCACGGCAAATGGACCATATGGGCCTCCAATGAAGTGGGCTTCCTTAAATATTGGTCAATATAAAAAAAAGTCTGAAAAGTCGAGAGGGTCGACTTCATTGCCCCGGGTTTTATCCCATATGGCTCGGTCTCTTTCCGTAGCACGGCCTGCCGTAAGCCTCGCACAAAGCAGTTAATCTGTAGCTCCAACGACGACCCCCCCAGGAGTCTCCTATAAAAATGCACTGATGAACAGAAAGATGTAGCCCGGAATCGAACCCACAAACTTGGGATCGCGATGCAGACGGCTTGACCACTTCGCCACGGGGACTCCCGGTCAATATTTTATTGATGATATCTGATTATGTACCATGGGATGATTAATAGTCTTAAGCGACTTCCCCTATCTGCCATGGGCTTATATATCGCCAAAATATCATTGCGATATAATACAACATGTCTGCTATCATATTAACAAATTTTGAGTCATAATTGAAACACACCCCTACTTCCCATTGTCCGCAATCCATTTTTGTTTGATCTAAACCTGCATTTTGTTTGGCACTGAATCTGTTAGTGTACATTTAATAGCTCTGTCCCCTTGGCAACCAGTATTCTAGAGCCAATGCGCTACTTATGTGCGTTCATGTCACCCCAAAGCCGCGAAAAGAACTTGTGTCTGTTGTAGTGAGATCTGTGTTGTGCGTACAAGAACTTGTGTCTGTTGTAGTGAGATCTGTGTTGTGCGTACAAGAACCTGTGTCTGTTGTAGTGAGATCTGTGTTGTGCATACAAGACATACGATCCAAGGGAACTCGTGTGTCACGTGACATGGATAAGATATCAGGTGATCACACTGGATGGCAGCTAGAGTATCCGAGGATACCTGATATCTTGGTGGGCTTTGTGTAGTCCTGGCAAGCAGCTAGCGGGATACATTAGACCTGTGAATAATAATAGCACGCACATAGATTCGGTGTGCACCGTGCTCACTCATAAAAAGCCGTCCCTGTACATGATACTTTACACATAATTGTTTGTATGACACTAAGCAGGGTATCACATATTTGTACAACAGAAAAAAAACACATACACATTATGTATGGTTCACACATACGTTCGAGATATATAGTCATCTGTTATATTGTATGTATGTATGTATGTATGTATGTATGTATGTATGTATGTATGTATGTATGTATGTATGTATGTATGTATGTATGTATGTATGTATGTATGTATGTATGTATGTATGTATGTATGTATGCATGTATGCATGTATGCATGTATGTATGTATGTATGTATGTATGTATGTATGTATGTATGTATGTATGTATGTATGTATGTATGTATGTATGTATGTATGTATGTATGTATGTATGTATGCATGCATGCATGCATGTAGGTAGGTAGGTAGGTAGGTAGTTAGGGAGGGAGGGAGGGAGGGATGCCTGCCTGCCTGCCTGCCTGCCTGCCTGCCTGCCTGCCTGTATGTATGTATGTATGTATGTATGTATGTATGTATGTATGTATGTATGTATGTATGTATGTATGTATGTATGTATGTATGTATGTATGTATGTATGTATGTATGTATGTATGTATGTATGTATGTATGTATGTATGTTCACTTGTTGAAGAATATTCCCATTTACTTGTATATTACATTGTGGTGCTTCGTTCTTCCTAGTGACGACCATAACCTGTGTCTCTTTACAATGTAATTCTAACCCCAGCTGCTCACTGTGTACAACAACTGCATCTACTAATTGTTGCAGATCCTGCGCATTGTCTGCAATCAATACTGTATCATCTGCATATCTAATGTTATTGATGATTCGTCCTCCAATGCTGATTCCATTTATATCTTCTACATTTCTGAAAATATTTTCACTGTACAGGGAAATAAAATCTGGAGACATTACACATCCCTGCCTAACACCTCTCTTAATAGGCTGATATTGTCCCACTTCATTATCAATCCTTATGGCAGCTTGTTGTTTCCAATATATGTCTTTTATAAGTCTACTAATGTCTTTCCCATCAATTTGTAGATCTACAAGCACATCCATCATGTTGACATGTCTAACTCTAACAAATGCTTTTGTGTAATGGAGAGAGAGAGAGAGAGAGAGAGAGAGAGAGAGAGAGAGAGAGAGAGAGAGAGAGAGAGAGAGAGAGAGAGAGAGAGAGAGAGAGAGAGAGAGAGTAAAACTTCGATTGACCGTTACTGTTTAACAGTCAGTTTCTATTATCCGCTATCGTCTAAAAGCATGATTATCAGCCATTGCCTTGTCCTGGAATTAACAGAAGAAAGTAACTTAGAAGGTCCACCTATTCTAAAAGAAGAAGTTCATGACGCTATCAAGCATTTGAAGACTGGAAAATCAGCTGGGCGAGATGGAATCACAATAGAGGAATTAGAAGTAATGGGAGAATTTGGAGTAGATATATTAACCAAAATGTTGAATGATATTTATAGCATTGGATATATGCCAAGTGATATATTGAAATCTGCATTTATAGATATACCGAAAAGACCAGGAGCATTTGAATGAGAAGATTTTCGTACAATTAACCTCATAAATCATGTCACTAAGCTACTACTCAGAATTATAATGAGAAGAATAAGGAAGAAAATAAAAATGGAAATTGGTGAAGAACAGTATGGATTTGTGGAAGGAAAAGGTATAAACAATGCAATATACACATTACGAACACTATTAGAAAGATCAGTAGAGACAAAGAAAGACATATATTTGTGCTTCATAGATTATACTCAGGCATTTGATAAAGTAAAGCATGATGCATTGATTAAAATGTTGAAAGATATTAACATTGATGGGAACGATCTCAGAATAATAAATACTATTTACTGGAACCAAACAGCAGCAATTAAAATGGGAAATAAAGAAGGAAATTATGAACACATAAAGTTGGGAGTAAAATAGGGATGTATTTTGTCACCAGATCTCTTCTCCCTCTATAGCGAAGCAATAATGAGAGAGATCAAAGAAAAGCCAGGAATAATATTTGGAGGTTATAATACAAATAAAATACGCTATGCAGATGAGACAGTATTGAGAGCGGATAATGCAACAGATCTACAACAATTGATGGACATTGTAGTAACAGAGAAAGAACTCTCCTTGAATATCAAGAAAACAGTAAAAATTGTGGTATCAAAGAAACAGGTGACACCTAAATGTGAAATAGAGATAGAAGGGAAAATTCTTCACCAAGTGAATAGTTTTAAATATCTAGGGATATTTATAACATCAGATGGAAGATGCACAACAGAGATCAAGAGCGGAATAGGACAAGCAAAGGCTGCATTTAAAAAAAATGAAGAATATCTTATGCAATAAGTCGCTATCATTTAATGTAAGGAAGAGAGTGCCGAGAAGCTATATAGAACCTGTTTTGCTGTATGGCTGTGAATCTTGGAATATAAATTAACAAATTAGGAAGAGATTGGAAGCAACAGAGATGAGGTTTCTTAGACGAATGTTGCGAATTCCTTGGACTGCCAAAGTAAATAACGACGAATGCCTTAAAGAGGCTGGCGAAACTAAAACATTATATACAACAATAAGAAAGAGACAAACAGTTTTCTTGGTCATGTGATGAGACGAGAGGCGCTGGAGAACACCGTGACAACTGGAAAGATCGAGGGGAAGAAAGGCAGAGGCAGACCACGAGAAATGATGCTGGATGGATTGCGACGGTGTGACAGGGTCGCCTTGGTTGTTGAGAGTTAACCAAGCCCGAGGTGTCCCTAGCACTCCCGTGTATTCTGACCCCAGGGGCTGGACAGGTAGATACACTGTTTACTCTGCTGTTGACCTCGTATTGATTGAATATGTCTACAAGGCCCTCCCAGATTCTAGACCCTCACTATCTACCCTCTCCCTTGGGACAATGAACACTGAGGCATCGTCCGAGACCACACTCAATAATTGTAAAAAGAATAAGTCAACATAAACAAAGTTTATTCTACCCTAGAGAAAATAGGTATGAATTGAACACCCTGATAGAATATTTCTATTTACAATAGTAGAGGATAGAGTAGAGACAGAATCAGAGATGCTGCTAGATTCATGATCAGGCTGAGAGGCAGATTTGGTGTAGATGTTCTGTCCAGTCGGTCCGCCACTCACCCGGCTCCCTTCCAGTAGGATGACTGGAACCTTGGAGACCACTCCGTCCCAAGAGCTCGGATCGGCGGTCAGAGGAATTACCCACTTGGACCACACTCGACTGGATGAACTTCAAATCCACAACGTCACAATGAGTTACTGTTAATGGCACTAAACCGTTCTCAGTATACAGCCTGGCTGAAAGACCCTCTACCTTGAGGTGACCCCAGTTAATCTCTTGACTTCAATTGATGTAGCAAATGACCAACCTAATGGTCCTGGAATAGAAGCGCTTACCCCTGGTTGGGTAATGAAACATTACTGCTGCGAGTTCATAAGAGTCACACGAACGTACATATATTCGGGCAGATGATATCAGAACACTGCACAGTCACTAGTAATCAGACTCCCTCGGAGTCAAGGCACACAAGATTAACTCGGTAAACCGTGGTGACCGAACATCATGTCAATGTTCCTGGACTCAGTTGTCAAACAATTTGATAACACAACTACTTCTCAAGTCACCACAACTCTTTTGATCAGGACAAGTATGAGTTGACCTGTATACCTGAAATGGTTCATGTAATCATAATACGCAAGCTGGTGTGGGTCTAATCATGACCAGACACTATTGCCGACGTAGGTACAGCACAAAGATGAGTGCCAATCTTTGCCTGGAGTCTCCGACGATTAGGCGGATAAACAATGGACTTGGAATTGATGAGCTCCCAGAGTTGTGACTACCCCAACTTGGTACGTCTTTCTGGAGCGAGCATATCATCATCTTTCCGTAGTGCTTCAATTGTCTATTATACACAAGGCTTGATTGCACAGGTAGATGAACATATCATTGCTGAAATAGTGCATCATCAAACGTTCATAAATAGAGACAAACCATCAATTTCCGCAAGTGCTGCTTCAGGGTTCACGAATCAACTTAGTGAGTATTAGTCAATCATGATGATTCACCCTCTCGCATGATGTGGCATAGTCAGGCGTGGTAAGTAGGTATATCGACCATTCGCCCTGGTATACATAGTGGTTTCAGACAAACAACATTAGTAGTAGGCTGGTGTCACAAAAATAAACCACCGCGTTTAACCAGTTGATTACTATAGAGACTTTCTGATTAACCGGCCTATCGGCAAAGCCAAAACTATTTTAACTAACAGAAAAAACAAATTGGTTGTCAAAATCCCCAGGACGGTCAAAAGTTGCAGCTGCACGTGTTTACATGGGGTCGACAAAATGGGAACATTTGGAAGTGAGTGAGATGAATCTATACACCACTTTGACAGTTCATAAACAGGTCGGATTTAAGCGGAATTACTCAGCTCGAGAGAAAACAGTCCCGTCTGTCATTTAGAGTTTCCGGACATCACGCAGATTGGCAGCTTGTTATTGAAAACTGTTGTTGGGATCATACAGTAACTCGCTAGCTTGTTGGGGATGTCAAAACAAGTGATGACAACTCTGACAGTGACTAAGCCAGGGAGGATAGATTCTTGACAATGGATGATAGGCCCAAATAACACCTGTGTGGACATAAAGAATACCGTGACCAATTTTAGGCTGTTTGAAAAACCATGATTGGGAGAGACAGTGTTGACCAAAACCGTGGTTTAGGATGGACGTGTTTGTGGGAGAGCTCTACAGTGTTAGATTAATTTAAAATTAACTAGCATGTGTCGTTATGGCAAAGTGTAGCAGCCATCCCGGAATGAGGCGGCTTTGCATAAGGTAGTCAATATAGTCTATTTAGGCCTAATTAATATAGGCAGTAGCCTTGTTAAAACTAGAGTGTGATGATTAGCACTGTTAGTTGAAAACTAGTTAGAGTAGTGAAGTGATAATTGGCTCTGCTAGGATGAATAGGATAGAGGGGTGATAATTGGAGAGATTTTAGATGGGGAAAGTGTCCAATGGGGGGATCTTTCAATGGTTTGCCCACTGAAGTTGTGCACTCTGTTTATGGGTCTTTCCTTGTCATCGCCTGATTCGGACGTAGGTGAGGAGCTAATATGCTCTATGACAGAGTTTAGTTAGCTATAAAATAACTGAGCAAGGCAATAGGCTTACACTCAGCCGGTAGGATCAGTGACTAGTACTATCACAAGATGTGTTGTTTCTCTCACAGGTTCCATACCAGTTACGAGGAAGTTCAACACTGGGTTTGATGAAGTGCAACTTCAATTAGACATAACACCAGTTGGGCACTCAAATGTTTCTTACGAAAAAGGAATAACGTCCCAGAAGAAAGATTGTATTATGTTTACGCTGGACTCATAATCAGGAGGGTTCACCATAACATGACTCAGAAGAGCCAACCAATATAACGATTCCTGCGTGTTAAGGTTCACCTAAGATGGGTGATGATTGTTGATGCAACACACATCATAAGAACATTAGTACCTAAACAAGAACATTAAAATATAATAGTCACATGGTGTGATATATTCTAGTGAAATAGTTCAAAAGACATGATACCTGAACCTAGATAGACACTAGTTAGGTTCAAGTATATTAACAATAACAGTGATACCTAAATACTCACTACAAAGGATTTGTGCATTCTTTAAGAACGATAGGAAATTATGTGCATTGGGCAACAGGTCCATGATCAGCTGTAATTTACAAACAGTATCTATTTCGGATGATCAGAAAGATGGATTACCAGGTAGCTACAGATGACAGTCGGTGTCCGGCAGGAGAGATACAGTACCGGGTGAGGTGGACTTGTTCTGACTTAACGTGCTGTGGTGTGTCCTTGCAAGGATGAACTGACTATGCTATTATCTGAGAGTCCGATCCTACACACATTATAGAACACATCACACATTTTCTTCGCATACACGTCTCATATACGTTACACTTTTCTTTTAATAAATTAATCTTTATTAATTTTTAGAAGCAAGAGTTGTTGAATATGTTGCGTTGGGGAAGTATGAGAGGGGGCATAGTACGACAGTGAGAGAGTGATAGGAAAAGGTGTCCATGGGCTGATGGAGTGTGTTGGACGGAAGCTGGTGGATTCTCCAGGATATTGATAGGAAAGAAAAATTATAATGTGGGTGTTGACTCTCCTCACTCCAGGGACGACACTTTAAAGGAGGACACGACAGCTGGTTCCTAAACAGTCAACTCCTGAAAGGAAGAGTGATAGGTGAGAGTATTCGGCTCCAAACATTGGTCCACATGCATCAAATCAATGACTCCTCAACCTTCAGTAATGCTAATTAGTTATACAGCTAACTAGAGCATCATCTCTATGTTGATAGTAGTAAAGAATGTGTATCCGTCCAATGTCAGATAGCCCTAAGAACAGCCCGTCAAACAGATCAAGTACCAAGAATGGCGAGTCTGATCTAACGTCTCACATACCCCTATTCTTATACCGGTTGTCGCTAAAGTAAATCGCTATACTAGTTCTAGAATTAACAAGAACTAAATATCAAGGCGAGGAGTCCCATGACCCCACCCTTACATTATACATCCAATACTAAACATAATACCGATCAGTGTACTAACACTTGGGATATAGTAATAATACATGACCACATAATGTATTTACACCATCCATTCCGCTGGCGGGACATCCTGCCCACACTGTAGCGAAACTCTTCTTGTTATCCTCTTTCCTAGAGTCAAGAAGTCCTCCTGGTAAGACATGTTCCCTACATGTTCAAAGGTTCTCTCCAGTTCTGACCCCCTCCCAAGCGGATTAGCCTTGGGCCTTGGCCGAACTTCACGTCTGGTCTGGTTTGCCAGTCATATACTTTAATAACTTGCACTCCCTCCCCATATCCCATTTGTCCCAGTGCCTCATTCAACCTCCATTTGTCCCTCCATACTTCTATCGCATCAGCACTCATGTAATCATGCAAGTATGAAAAGAACAGGACAGTAAAGAGAAGAATCAAGAACGCATGATTACATCGCGACGGTAACGCAGTGTTATTCCGCATCGAACCACTTCGGCGTTCGGTACATCACACAACATGACCTAATTTATACGTCATAACAACATCGGATATATATCTCTAGCACCACTGAAGAACTTACCTTCGGAGAATTCCACATTCCCACGAAATGAACTCACTATTTAGTTACCACAAAATAGCTACATCACTTCCTATGACTAAGCAGTACGTGCTCTATTTCCATAGCAACTAAGCTATTCACTGTCTGAATTCTCCACCTATCAACTTATCTGTCTAATCCAAAGGCTCTACTAACATCAGCTACTGACTGACATAAGTTAGGTTCATTATATACAACATTATACTCTTTCCTATTATAGTACATCAAACATAGTATATGCAACTACTCACCGTACACAATTAATAACAGTTGAACTCAATACTCCGATATAAGGGAAGCAAAGAATAGCAACACTGCAGCCTACCACGCATGTCGTAAGAGGCGACTAAGGAGGCTTGATGGTTCCGTCGCCCTGCTACTGAGTGAGTGCGTGGCGCGGCACTGTGAGCTGTAAGTTTCATGTGAAATGCTTTTGAATCTGCCCGAGGTTGTTTGGAACGTGACTGCATGTTCGGAGCGATGGCAGATGGCTATGTCCCAGAGTTGACCGGTTTTTGCCTTATGCATAAATGCGTGGCTGCTGGGCTTCTGGTTGACTGCCACTACCATCGACGATGAACTGTATTTCGTGGACTGTGTGGGTGAACATCTAGGAAACATCCAGATGGGAAAATGACTGCCGATTCCATCAGAAATGAACTGGGTGTTTTGTGGGGGGCTATTGTGTTGACATTCTGGCGGCGGCATTATGCACAGTGTATATGTGCGGGCTGTTGTTTGTCGAGACTCCTGTCTTTTTCACTTTTCACATTGGGCAGTGGGGAGCATTTTGTGTGATATTCACTGGCACAGGAACAGAGCATAATGGGGACGACCCGTTGCTGTGAAGTTGGAACTGCGACTAACTAACTAACTAACTAACTAACTCCGATATAACGGGCTTCCATTTCTAAGCAGTCAACGAAACTACACAGTTTCCGTAAGGCTTGTAAACAAGGCAACACACAGCTCTATACAGCCCTTGTTTTCAACCGGCTTATCGATCAGACTTTCATTAGCGATGCAAAATCGGCCGCATATTTAATGAGTTCTGAACGATCGCGTTTTACGTTCAATTACAACGTTAAATTAATTAACAAAGTAAGTACCTGAATCTATGAACCTTTCCCCAGTCAGCTACAAGTACTGTCTGTAGGCCAGCATGACAGTAAGCTGCAACTTGGTTGTGTGTGAGGTAATTGATAGTCTGCCGAACAGAGCAGTGCGTCCTCACACAACGAGATGAAGAATGTGAATGCGCTCTTACTGCCGCATTTCTCCAACGTGCATCCCAACGCGCACAAGAAATGAGTGCTTCACGGTGTATCTCAACTTCTCGGGAAACTTCAATTCTCCGCACTAGAGATTCTAGGTTCCCTCTGCACGAGAAATTGTTGGTGGACTAAGCGACCCTGGTCACCCAAGTCCAGGTGCTTCGTGAACCTTCCAGCCGGAAAATCATCCTCGACTCTCCTCAGTCTATTAATAACAGGAGAAGTCCCTGATGACGCGCCGAATAAAGTGGAGTCTCGTACGACAAAGCCAGATGATGCGCCGTTTCGTCACAGACGGTGGCATGGAGGAATATCAAAGACAGAGTTGATCCAGAAAACCAAGGACAGAGATATGTAGAGAGTCATGAACGCCTACTCCAGTCGGTACGGCGCTTGATGATGATGATTGCCTGGTCAGACCTTACCGTTTCTAACCTAGAGAATGGTTGGAATAAATAAACTCTTTCTGGAACCTGTTGACGAAACTGAAGGAACGGAGACTGTTAGTGTTGACGAAATTGTGCAGCTGTGCAACAATATAGGACTAAACAGTGAAAACATTACGGCAGAAGAAATAACAGATTGATTGGAATGTGACAAAATGGATGGAGGATTTAAAATTTTCAACGATGATGGAATTGTTTCTAGTGTGACTGCCATTGAAGAAGAAGAAATTGATGACGATCAGTTCTAAACCAAAAACCTACAACTAGCTATCAGAAGCAGAAACAATGTTATCAAAGTGCATCGACTGGTTTTAAATGCAAGGAGAGGAAAATGCGACACAGATCCTACTTCTGCGTAAAGTACGGAACATGGCCGTGCAGAAAGCTCGAGCATTAAAGGGCCAGAAAAAGACAACAGGTTATCTTAAAGTAACGTGGTTTTATAGTATTACAATACAATTCTTTATACATTACTACTTTTATATTGAAGTTTATATTGATCGTGTTATAAAATTAAATACAATATGTATGTATGTATTATTCACTTTTAATGGATTTTACTTTCATCTTCGTCCCATGCTAGCTGTGAAATTCGTTACTGTACATATATATTAAGAGATTTCTGTTATCCGTCTAATAGGTTATCCATCACAACCCTGACCACGACGGTAACAATTAATCGAAGTTATACTATTTAAATATATTTGTGTGTGTGTGTGTGTGTGTGTGTGTGTGTGTGTGTGTGTGTGTGTGTGTGTGTGTGTGCGTGCGCGTGCACACACAGTAAAACCTCGGTTTTCGTTGCCTTCTGTTTTCGTCGATTTCGGTTTCCTTCAATTTTTTACGCGAAATATTTGTCGCGGTTTTTGTCGGTTGCCTCGGATTTCGTTGGTTAGCCCATGGGACCTCGCTGCTAATTTTGCGAAAACAAAGGGATCCACACGTTCTTCTCCTCAGTTTGGCATAGATTCTCGTTGTGTGAGCGCCACTTGCCTATAAGTTAAACCTTTCCCGTTAGCTCCATCATGGGACCAAAGACAGTTTCCAGAGCCAGCAACCCTTTGAAGAAGAAGGCCAGGGATACGATAGCGTTGAAGAAAGAAATCATTGAAAAATACGAGAGCGGCATTAACAGATTCAGTTTCAAACAGACATGTTTGTTTGGACCTAACAAAAATGGATGGCGGGAAGTGCGAAGTAGGGGCGTGTGACAATTATGACCTAAAACCTGTTAATATGGTAGCAGACATGTTGTATTACAACACAGTAGCAACATTTCGGCGATAGATAAGCCCATGGAAGATATGAGAAGTCACTTAAGATGCTTAAGACGATTAATCATCCCAGGCACTTAATCAGTTAAGATTGCTGAAATCGGCCGCATGTACGGGAAGTCGTCAGCCACGATAAGTTCCATTGAGGCCAAAAAGGGGCTATAAAAGAGGCTAATGTAGCAAAAGGCACGAATGTGCTAGCGAAGCATTGATCGCAAATAATTGAAGATGCCGAACAGTTATTTTTAATTTGGATAAATCAAACATCAGTTAGTTGGCTATTCTGTTTTGGAGGCAATCGTTTGTAAAAAGGTCAGTCTTGTATGCCGATCTCATTAAGAAAATGCCTGGATCGAGTGCTAGTGTACTTCGTGATTTAAAGACCAGCAGAGGATGGTTTAAAAATTTCAAGAGGCTCACTTGCATATACAGCGCTACTAGGCACGGCGTAGGTGCGAGTTCGGACAAATCTTGGACCGAAAAATAGTATTAAACACTATATTTATTCTGCATAAAATGTGTTTTTGGTATGTATTTTGGAATGTCTAAAACTAATAAATTAGATTTACAATGATTCGTATGGAAATAATTGTCTCGGTTTTTGTCGGTTACGGATTTCGCCGATTATTTCTAACTTATTATCGACGAAAACCGAGTATATATATATATATATAGCAGGCTCCCTGGCCGAGGGTTTCTCCATTAATCCCGAATACTCTCGTGGTTGACGTGAGCGCACGAGAATTAGAAGTGGTTTGAGTCGCGCCAGTGACTTATGAGAGTATGGAGCCGATCGCTCAGAAAGTCGTGGCGTGGTGATGAGCGTAATCTAGCCTAGGAATCAACATACAGCTGAAAGATGCTGGTTTTGACCGCAATATCCTAAACAGGATGGAAACGCGAAAAAAGAAAAAAAAAATATATATATATATATATATATATATATATATATATATATATATATATATATATATATATATATATATATATATATATATATATATATATATAAACATTGTCAGACGAGATGATAGAGAAAGGAAAAGAGAGAGAAAATGAAAATGTGAGAAGTAAAGAAACAGAGAGAGAGAGAGAGAGAGAGAGAGAGAGAGGGGGGGGGGGGACAGACAGACAGAGACAGAGGCAGAACAATAGTTCTTCTCTGCTCTAGGGTAGCTGGATGGATGGATAGGTAGGTAGAGGGTGGGTGTCTGCTTGGGTGGGTAGGCAGGCAAGTAGGCAGGCAGGTAGGAAGACTAATATCGAACATAAAATTGCCTTGAAAATCTCAATCTGTCAAAAATACTAGTGTTGATTGCCACGTCCTGTGAAATGGCATGCAATGAACTTTCATTTATTGGTAAATTCATACCAAGAGGTGTTGCAGGAAGTCACAGGGTTACTCCCCTAAACGATAAATACTTGGTAAAAGAGATCAAATACACATCAAAGGAAACAGTTAAGTAGATTCAAAAATCGACATAACAGCACTCGAATCATGCCCATACCTTCTCCGTCCTCATCTGCAACAGCCCGGGAAGAGTCCTAATACTAATGGTACCAGTAGCAGTCTGATTATATGTCCGTCTGGTATTTCCTCGGAGTTTGGAGTCATAGTCAGATCCTCTGGTTACTCCCTGCAGCACATTCTCTCCAAGCCACGATGATCTATCCGTTCTTCTGCACTATACACACGAATACAAAGGGCCCCGACCGCATCTACCTTATCATGTACCAATACCTAACCGAGCGCTGCAGACCCAGCCAATCTGTCCGCCTGCTCGTTTCCCGCAACACCAGCATGTCCTGGGGTGAAAAATCTAATCAAGGGGAACAATCCAACTGTAACAAAACAAACATCGAGGAGGGACAAATGCGAGAAAATACTTTACAAGAAGAAAGAAGCATAAGAAAAACACAGACAACACAATGGGCTAAGAAAATGAGTTTAATCAGAGCGAGGTAAGTGGGTCAGGGAAAAATGTTAATGAATACTACAGGTGAAGAGGGGAAGAAGCGAATCAGATAATTAGGAAAGAACGTAGAAAGCTAAGGTCATGCTTAAGTAAAGTAACAGTAAATAGTGAAGCACCATTTTAACGCCATGGCCCTGTTTGGATATATGGTGCGAGTCCTTATTTTTATAGGCAACTCGGCACTTGATATATGATGTGTTTAGAATCACGTCGGCCGCCTTCTTTTCCAAAACCAATTTCAGATTTGAGGATGGGTTCGACCCAGGGGTTCAGGTCAATTTTCCTCCTCCTCCTCCTCCTCCTCCTCTTCTTCTTCTTCTTTTTCTTCTTCTTCTTCTTCTTCTTCTTCTTCTTCTTCTTCTTCTTCTTCTTCTTCTTCTTCTTCTTCTTCTTCTTCTTCTTCTTCTTCTTCTATCAACGTCTCTTATGAGTGGTGCACAGTTCCCATTGTAGTATGTAGATGTTCGCTTTCTAGTCCCGTGCCACATAAGCCATCTTCCGACTTCGACAGTTGAGGTGTCTTTTCTGGATTCCTTATTCCATAAGGAGACCGACTTCCTGTGTTTATGGGCTCTGCCTGCCCACATTTTCTGTCAGGCTTTGTTGCCCTAGCCTTTGTCCTTACAATAATTTCTACAAGGCAGTAGTGGTTTGGCATTCGGTGTGTCCTTCACGGGATGGATTATGTCGATTTAAAAACAGAAACAGAAGGCTGGAATAGACATTACCACCAATTCCACACGGCATGGACTATAAGAAGATTGGCAGCACAAGAGACAGGAGGCTGTGGACAGACATCACCAACGCCACATGACATGGACTATAAGAACAAAACCATACAATTTATGGAGATATTTCTTTTAACAGAAAGCTACCTTTTGTTAAATACCCAGATCAAAATATCATGTCAATATTGAAATCTGTTAATTTACATAAGAGTGCATCGAAGTATCGCTTTATATAATTATATGTATCCCTAATTCTCTCTGAGAACGTGAATAATAATAATAATAATAATAATAATAATAATAATAATAATAATAGGAGTGAAAGTAATTATGTAACATTAATCTTATTATAAAGTGCATGAAAGAGTATGGACAAAGTTCAGGAACACAAACTGGCTCCTACGCAATACCCCATGAAGGATTTGTTAGGATCGTGCAGTTTTCGCATGCATAATAGTGATTACAAATTAACCTTCCCATTATCAAACTGCACGGTTGAAGAATAACGAGGCGTTATCTGTTTTTTATTTTTTTTTAATTATTTTTTTTAATTTTTATGTTTGGGTAGTGGTGAGAGGGCGTGAAACCTTGTGAAATATACAGAAGAATGATGGTTCAGTATGGATACAGGTGTGTGTTTACAAATGGGTAGAGAGATTACACGGAAACTGCCCGTTGTCTCCGGCTAAGAAATGACGCAGGAATCGACTAGGAAAGTCATGACTACGTTTTGTGATATCAAGGGCTCTATTTTGATGCATTTCCAGGAGAGGGGTGAGACTGTCACTAGTGCTCGGTAGGGTGAGTTAGCATGTGACATGAGAGAGTCAGCCAGTCAGTGTGTAAATGAATGAATTGGCGAGTGAGTGTGTGAGTGAGTGGCACTCAGAGAAGCCAGAAAATACGAGAGACAGGCAGGCATACAGACAGACAGACAATCAGAGAAAGCAAGAGAGAGAGTGAGTGAGTGAGTGTGATAGTGAGTGAGTGCGTTAGTCAGTAAGTCAGTCCGTGAGTGAGTGACAAAGTGAGAGACAGAGAAGAAGAATAAATTGCAACAGTAAGACAAAACAATACATTCAAGAAACAAGATTGCCACAAGTCCTAAAGGAAATACCCCACATCTGACAAAGACATCGGGGTGTTTGATCACGTGAGCTCGTCAGCTCGTCACATATCCAGTTACCCGACAAAGCACCCAGACTTTGAGTGCGCGCATGCGCAAGGTGTAGTTGATTGCATTTTGAACTTAAGTGTACAACCAACTGGCGAATATTTACCAGCTCTTGTACAGTCACTGCTCCCGTCTTTAAGATACAACCAACCAGAGAGTCCTGACATGCCTTATAATTTCAAACGCTTTGGAACAGCCTTGCTTTATGCTAAATACTGAATCCTTGCTTTATGCTAAATACTGAATCCTTGCTTTATGCTAAATACTGAATCCTTGCTTTATGCTAAATACTGAATCCTTGCTTTATGCTAAATACTGAATTGAAGATTCGGCAGCACTGCATTCGGCCACTCTCACACATGCTTAGTCTGCTTCTACAACATCCAGCGAAGAATTCCATTGCTAATAATTCCAGCTGACCAGTTTATATTTTGTAAGAGAGAAAATGCAGCGACTGCAGCAGGATATAACAATAGGACATACAAACAGTTAGATATGTGTAGCTCCTGCGAAAAGATGAGACATACTAAACACGGATACGGTGTACATACCTTACAACGGACTCAGTAAAGGTGAACATAAATCACAGAGTGAAAATCTCTAAAATATATAATAGTAACATAATAAAATAAAAGTAAGTATCCTAGGTCACAAGAAACGACGTTTCGATTATAAAAATCTTCATCAGGGACAGAACAAGACAAACAGATCTAAGGAAAAAAACATGAAATTATAAACGTTATATCCTGATGGTATGTCCCTGATGAAGATTTGTATAATCGAAACGTCGTTTGTTGTGTCCTAGAATAGTTATTTTTATTTTTCTATTTTATTATTATATATTTTTTTGGATTTTCTCTATTTCTGAATTTTCAATATGTGATTTATGTTCACCTTTAAGGAGTCGGTTGTAATGTATGTACACTGTGTCCGTGTTGAGTATGTCTCATCTTTTGGTCTCATAAGATGGACTAACGCTTACGCCAGTTGGTAGAAAACATGATGATGATGTGGTGAAACAGATGTTGTTGTCGGTCCGTCATGACCGCTAATGACCAGTCGTCTCCCAGCGAAATAGAATGAGTATGAGTACGAAGTTACAAATGAGCCCGATGTAAACGCATGATGTATTTGGGCAGTGTATGCAGTTGATGATTAGTTAGTTGCATATCTTTTACAGCACGTCGCAGTCAATCCAACCATGTTTTATCTTTTTGTCATTTCTTGGCTAGTTTACGTTCAGTAGTTTGCCATTGCTTTCTGAACGACCGGCACTCATACTATTGTATAACAACCAACGCTAGGAGATTTGTTTCCAAGTCGCTCGAAATTGTATTTCCAACGCGGTATGCTGAATAATGAAATGCGTTTGTAACCCCTACGTCAGAGAGCAGTTGATGATAATCACACTATATTGGGGGGGGGGGGGGGGCGTTTGCTTGCTTTGATGTCAAGCGTAGTTCCTACACGTGATACTACTTCTAGTGCACTAGACTGATGTTTTCGTGTGGATTAGCTTTCCTTATTATCAATGTCCCTCGGAATCAGGCGAACGCACTTCAACTTCAGAGGTACGTGTAATTTATGTCCCCAAGTCAAGGACGAAAAGACAACATTGTATTCCATCTTTCCAATGTATTAGGTTGAACCCGCTACCTCGGCATAAGCACACCGGTTGTATAGGAACGAGCGCCCTGATCCATTCTGTCATACTGACTTCCTTCGCACTAAATGGCTCTTAGTCACTACTCAGTGTGCCCGACACGGCCGCGAACAGTCTGTCTCAGGAGTCACGCCGTTTTGAAATTCCCTACTCACCATTTTGGACCTTTATTCGCCGATGAATTTCTATAGTCTTCACCCCTTCACTAATTTAAAAAAAAAAGAAAAAGAAAAAACTGATATAAGAAAGATGCTCCACTTTAGTGCATATCAAAATTGGGGCGGCCATCTTTAAACTGTCATTATGACATCACCGTGTTCATCAGCACCGTGATGTCACGTACTTATGACTCTTGGCATACTTAACTACAATATCGACCGGTTACAAGACAATAGCATAGATATTGTAAAATCTATCACACTTTTAAGTCTTTCATTTGAAGCCACCGCGTTTATAACATGGCAAGCAACAAGACATGGTAAAGGTACAGCCCAGTGCAGTGTATACCCAAGGTTCAAGACTAGAACTGCTAGGGATCTATTACGACAACCTACAGCACGGAGACGGCCTTGCGTTACAATGTGGATGATGATGATGAAGTGCAGTGATGTTGTGTGTCAAAGTCAGACAACAGAATAAAGTTGATATTAAGATTATTGGAGGGTGGAATAATTATAGGACAGTGATCATGTTTACACAAATAGAAGGTTTGCAGGTAACATTTGGCAGGGAGGGAGAGATTGAGGGAGAGAAGCAGGGGGAGAGAAAGAGTGACAGAGAGGTGGAGGGAGAAAGACAGAGGGGAAGAAGGATGGAAGGAGAGAGAAATAGAGGAGAAAGAAGGAGAAAGAGTGGAGAGAGAGACAGAGAGAGAGAGAGAGAGAGAGAGAGAGAGAGAGAGAGAGAGAGAGGGGGGGAGGTAGAAAGTTCGGGATAGAGAGGGAGAGAGATAAAGATATAGACTGACCGATAGACAGACAGAACTACAGAGAAAAAGAGAAGGTGAGAATAAAAGAGAGAACGAACGAACGAATTTTATTTTCAAAGGGTCACAAATTGGGCACGCAGGCCCGTCTTATATTCGGCCCTTCCAATCACTCATCTGTCGTTCATCAGTAGTGAATGTAACCAAATGGATGGAGAGAGAAAGAAAGAGAGAGAGATAGGGAGAGGGAGGGAGAGAGAGGGAAGAAGAGAGAGGGAGGGAGAGAGGTAGAAAGAGGGGAGAGGGAGAAAGTTGGATAGATAGTGGGAGTGACAGATAGAGAGATATACCAAAAGACAGACAGACAGACGGGAATATTGAGAAAGGAAAAGAGAGAGAAACAGGAAATGTGAGAAGTAAAGAAACATAGAGAGAGAGAGAGAGAGAGAGAGAGAGAGAGAGAGAGAGAGAGAGAGAGAGAAAGAGAGAGAGAGAGAGAGAGAGAGAGAGGGAAAAAGAAAGAAATAGAGAGACAAACAGGACGAGAGAGTGAGAGAAAAAGAAAGAGAGAGAGAGAAATAAAGAGAGAGACACTAAATGAAGGAAAAACAGATAAAGAGAGAAACAAACAGAGAGAGAGAGAGAGAGAGAGAGTAGAGAGAGGGGGGGGGGGGGAGAGAGAGAGAACAGACAGAGAGAGAGAGAGAGAGAGAGAGAGAGAGAGCGGGGGTGGGGGGGGGGGGGGAACAGACAGACAGAGGCAGAAAAATAGTTCTTCTCTGCCCTAAACCCTAAACTGTTTACCACTTCTCAATGCCAGAGATAGGTTTCAGCTTAGTGGCGCCACCCACGTCTTCTTCTGAAGAATCTTTCCCAGAACCAAATATCGGGTATCTTGTTTCAAAGTCGGCCCTCCCTTTCCTGCAGCATTCATTTCTCATCCTCAACCAGTCCTCACTCTCCTCCAAACGATCAAAGCCCACGGGCTCGGCTTACCTGCTGTAGGTAAAGCAGATCTCTGTCTCGGGGTCTGGCAGGATGCAGTTTCAGCCTGGTCGTCCAGTAAGCGGATGTTATACATCGGCATCTGAAGGGATCTGGCTTGCGTGCTGTTTGGATAAAAGTAAGTCTTCTAAGATTTATCCTCTACCCTTGTCTCATTAGGTGTATCTGGTGTCGCCCTATCTATCTATCTATCTATCTATCTATCTATCTATCTATCTATCTATCTATCTATCTATCTATCTATCTATCTATCTATCTATCTATCTATCTATCTATCTATCTATCAATCTATCTATCTGTCTGTCTGTCTGTCTGTCTGTCTGTCTGTCTGTCTGTCTGCCTGTCTGTCTGTCTGTCTGTCTAGTACTGTCGTCACCCGGGAAGGTTAACCCGATCAACAAATGCCCGCAGAAGTCGGATGTGTCGGCCTAACGGCGCAAGAACGCAGCTCTGCTGTAAACAGGCACAACGCAATTACGTCCGGAAAAAAAAAAAAACTCCGGATGAACGCAGAAGAAGAAGAAGAAGTACTGTCGTCAGTCTGTCTGTCAATGTATTTGTCTCTGGTTCTCACGTCTGGCCGGTCTTTCTGGCCGAGGGGTTACACCTCTTTCTTTATCACGCAGAGTCTCGTAGCGGGCGAGAGCTGGAAGCGGTTCTACCCCCTGGTGACTTGCGGGATAACTGAGCCGGCCGCTCAGAAAGCAATGGCAAACTACTGAGCGTATTCTGGCCAAGAAATCAACAGACAGCTGAAAGATGCTGCTGTGACAGCGATGTCCTGAAAAGGATATGCGAATAAAATTTTAAAAAAAACAACTCACGTCTGTCTGTCTGTCTGTCTGTCTGTCTGTCTGTCTGTCTGTCTGTCTGTCTGTCTGTCTGTCTGTCTGTCTGTCTGTCTGTGCTACTGTCGTCAGTCTGTCTAACAGTATATTTGTCTCTGTGGCAAGAAATGCACGTATGTAAGTTGCTCGCCAATAGACAGCGGACGCCTTGCTGTAAATGCCTGGACGTTACGCTGCCATGGCATGAGCGCGGGCGGACCATGATTCGAGCCCTGCACTCGGCGGTCGCTACGAAAAAGAAAGTCTGGTCACCCATACCTTCATATATTCAGTAATAAAAATATGAGATGGTCCTAGAATGTTACACTCGCAGAGAATTCGTGCTATGGACTTTTGTTTTTGAGTTTGCCTTCTCTCACTTTGAACTCAAAAGTAGTCCATACACATGCTACTACTTCTAATGCACCGGACTGATATTTGCGTGTGGATTAGCTTTCCCTATTACCAGTGTCCGTCGCTATCAGGTGAACTTACTCTGACTTCTGAGGTACTTGCAATTTACGTCCCCAAGTCAAGGACCAGTAGTCAACAGTTTAGACAAATTGACCGGTGTTGGGGTTGAACCCGCTACCTCGACATCATCACACCGGAAGTTTAAGACCAGCTACGGACTTTTTTTCCTTAAAAATGTTTGTTCTCTAAAGCTAAACATCAATACATCATGAAAACAATTCACATCTTTGATACTCCGTATTTCACAAGTTCAGAATACAATGCTTTGTTTTCATGCCTCTTCGTTGTCAAATCTGATATGTCCAGCTATTGCAATAACTAAAACAATGTATTGTTATTTTTCATATCCTTTTACA
>JACEFZ010001988.1:225000-327500 GCA_014155875.1 Cepaea nemoralis
TCGCCTGATGGCGAGGGACACTGGTAATAGTGAAAGCTAATCCACACGCAAAAATCACACCAGTGCACTAGAACTCGTTGCACCTGTTTGGACTACGCTTGAGTCCAAATCGAGAGAACCCAAACAAACGAAAATTGCAACTGGTTTTACCCCTTTTGGTTCGGCCTCTCACCCTAGAACGGTAAGCAGTTTGGGGGAGATCATCGCACAGTACTAACTCCGCAGATTTAGCAATGACGGAGGGGCATGATGGAGCTGAGGGCATGATTGAGCTGAGGGCGTGATTGAGCTGACGCTATGATTGAGTTGAGGGCATTATTGAGCACAGAACATGCGGACTGACCACCAGAGTTGTACAGACCTAGACTAGAGAAATGTCCTTCACCGGTTGTAGGTATTTTATTGTCAGCTGAGTCAAATTAAATGGCTGGAGGGGAGCTTGAGTGATAAGTGGTTGTTTGGTTGATATATTGACTGATTGATAGACACAGTGAAAGATAGACGGAAGGGCGGGAGAGCGGATGGACAAACGCACGGACAGACAGACAGAATGCCTGACAGACAGGCTGACCGACAGACAGACAGAATGACTGACAGACAGGCCGACCGACCGACAGACAGACAGACAAATATACAGAGATAGAGAGGGAGATAAAGAGATAGATGGATGATAGACTCAGAAACACACAGACAGACATATTGCTTAAATGATAAATTGGTAGTCATTTTGTGTTGTAAGGAACTATGGTTTTCAAGACAACATTGGCCAGTACAATCGACCACACCTGCTATCCTAGTCGCTGTATCAACTACTCTCGGGTATATATATTTAAAAAAAAAAACCAATAGCTATCGTTTGAAATGTCGGGTTCCTGGTTTGTCCTCTGTGTTCTATGCTCACCTGAATACCTCAGGTACAAACACGTACCTATACCGAGAAGTTTACCTGTGTTGCTCACCAGAGTTGTACAGGGATATCGCTGGGACGAATCTATTTTTGTCGCAAACAAGCACTCAAAGATGCAGGGATAGCGGTGGAGAAATTTGAACTGGGAGGGTTTTTAAACTCTACACCGGATACCTGATCTTTAATGCGGTCGGAAGGAGGGAGAGAGAGAAAGGGAGAAGGTAGAGAAGGGTGGATAAGAGATGATAGATAGAGTGAGATATAGAGAGAGGGAAGGAGAGTCCTATCTATCTATCTATCTATCTATCTATCTATCTATCTATCTATCTATCTATCTATCTATCTGTCTGTCTGTCTGTCTGTCTGTCTGTCTATCTGTCTGTCTGTGGTGATGTTGATGATCCTTGCTCATGCATCTCCGCAAAGATCTGTCCCTGGTTTTCTATATTAATTAAATTGATATTAGTACCCCACAGTACGGTCCTAGCTCATACAGCATAAATTCTGTCTGTCTGTCTGTCTGTCTGGCTGGCCGTCCGTCCGTCCGTCCGTCCGTCTGTCTGTCTGTCTGTCTGTCTGTCTGTCTGTCTGTCTGTCTGTCTGTCCGACTCTCTGTCCGACTCTCTGTCCGACTCTCTGTCCGACTCTCTGTCTGTTTTTGCCTCTTATTTTTCCAGTTGTCGCGTCGTGGATATATATGTAATTTAAATAAATTTGTGGATGAATTTGTTCATGTTTGCATTTAAAAATGTATAAACGGATACATTCATGATGGTTAGAGTTAGTTCCATTTCCTTTACAAGACTTAGCCAGCAGGTATTGGCTGTTAGTGTGATTTATTAGGCATTGTTATTTCATTTGCCATTGCTTTCTGAACAGCTAGACGCTTCGAAACCATCGACATCAACGCAAAGAGGTCGGCATCCAAATATCTC
This sequence comes from Cepaea nemoralis, assembly GCA_014155875.1. Classification (NCBI taxonomy): domain Eukaryota; kingdom Metazoa; phylum Mollusca; class Gastropoda; order Stylommatophora; family Helicidae; genus Cepaea; species Cepaea nemoralis. The sequence goes on from JACEFZ010001988.1 coordinate 226,843, forward strand.
GTAGGTGGCTAGGAACCTCGGTTTGGCGAAAATTATGAAACTGCGCCTTTCACGTTCCTTTACACCAGAGCGTCAATTCCGTGAGTGGACACATATAAATATATAATAACATAATAAATATACGAATGGATAAGTTCCCGATTCACAGATTCTTTATCCCCTTCAGAAACACGCAACAAAAAAGTTCCATGTCCTTTGTAGGAAGTTGCGGTACACCTCACACCCGATGTTGATTTCATAGAGTATGCCTATCATCGACTACTTATAGTACCTTGCCGTGAAAGACAGGGCGGTCTTGAGTCTGAGGAAATAAGGTCCCCTGGCTAGTGCAGTAGCCTCCCTCCCGCCTATAGAAAAATCCACCACCTTACCAAGGATTCGAACCCGGGTCTACCCAAGGGTACCCAGGCATTCTAACCGCACGGGAGAAATAACGATGTCAGTCTTCGAGTGCAAAAGCACGCAGCACAAATTCCAACATAAAAGAAAGGAAGCAAAAGCACCGAAATACGACACTGCGGCTGGTAAGCAAATCAGGACGACCGGAGAATTCCGGCTGCTTTAAAGAAACTGGAGACGAGCCAAAGACACACGTGAGAAACCCAGGACAGAACAGACCGCCATTTCTTATCTCGTTTCTTCTATCTGCAGCAGCCTACAATTTCAAAGAATGGGGGATTCTGCGCGGAATATTTTATAGTCTTGATATAAACTTGAGCTGTAAGCTATTTTTTTTTTTTAAAACCCTACCCCTCCACCTCAGGTAGATTTGAGCTTCCTCGCCAGCTTTTTCTGAGATCTTTCTACGTAAACTTTTGTCTGTATTCCCTCTGGTTGTTTTTGTGCTTATATTGAATGTCATATTTGATAACAAGACCAAGGTAATTCTTTTGCATGTGCCAGTGGCAATGAATACATAATTAATGTAATTAATTTGCTTCGTTAAATAAAATATGGCCACCAGAAGTATGTCCACTAAACTAACTTTCGCAAATTGCGTAATGAGCCGCGGTGGTATTGTGGTTGACGCTCTTGCCTGCATCGACAGCTGTCCGGTTTCAAACCCTAGCAGCAGGATTATATTGTTTTACACCTCGTACAACTGACAACCCAACCTCGTAACAATGAGTAGTCGTCAATTTTCTGAATTGCTTGAGAAGGAAAATCGATGAGGAATGGAACTGACCACTTCACCCCATATGTCGTTGCCTAGCAACTTACTTCATTGAGGGTTATGACAGCAACCGGGGTAGATCAGAGGATGCTGTACAAGCTCTTTCAGCAGTTAATAATTTATGTCATTGAGTATGGTTTGGGGCTGCTGACAGTATCAAAGAGCCAGCTTGATAGGTTGGAGCGCATACAGAATGCTGGCATGCGGGTAATCCTGGGGTGCACAAAGGACAAACCAATTATATGCATGAGGCATATCTTGGCGCTACAACAATGACGGATAGGCATATGGTCGTTCAGGCCAAATGGTACCTGAGAGCTGCTGCAGACAAGGATCACCCCTGCATGCAGCCATGGATATAGTCAAGGGTCATAGACTAAGACGAAGCAGGTCCTGGATGACACAGGCAGAACTTTCTATAAGTCAGGTTGTGATCTAGAGACCATCAATCGTGAAAAAGACTGGTTTGAAGTTCCGGAAGACATGACGAACTGGCACGATATAATAACACTGGGTCGTGAGTGCAGAGAATGGGCAGCAGGCCGCACTGAATTTGATGTGCAACAGCTGATCCAGAGTAAAACACATCAAGGCGACATAGTCATCTACACTGATGGGTCAGTGGTGAGAAACAGACGTAGTGGTTGGGGCTTTATTGCAAGGGCTAATGGACGAGTCTTGAAAAAGGAGAGTCTGGCATATGAGACTATGACCTCCAACATGAGAATGGAGGTGGAGGCAGTAACAGCGGCATTCCGTTGACTGGAGGAGGCTACTGCAACACACATTGTATTCATTACGGATTCAAAGAGTATGCTTAGTAAGGTGGAGACATGAATGCTTTCGTGTGGAATGGGTATCGTTGCTTCAGAGGTCATAGATTGTGAGAATTGTATGGATATTTTTCCGTGCGGGAGGGGGGGGGGGGGGGGGGTTGAACAGGCTGATAGGCTGGCAGAGAATGCACCTCTTGGTGGTAGATTGCCTATGGATAAGTGGGAAGTGGTCGTGAGCTTGTGGGACCAGGTGGAGAAGGCGGAGAAACAGATTGAGAACCCATATGTGCAAAGAATGAGATTGCTGGAGATCGGTAGGGGTTCTGGAAAGAATCTCAAAACTGAGGGAAGACCAGGAGAACTTTTAATCAGATAGTGGTGGGAATGATTAGTAGCATGATTATTAGCGTAATATAGTAATATAATGCTGGGGTTGACTGCTACGCCCTGTAAAGGAAATGCAACTAATTTTAACTAAGAGGAGCGACTCTGTCATTTGAGCACCGGCGGTTCAGATTTACGTTGAGTTCGCTGTGCGTTTTAGCCGAATATTAAAAATATGTTATTCTTTTTTCCTTCCCTTGATTCTAAGTGTACTGGACCGTACGTGCAACCATATCAGAGAAATTCGAAAAAAAACTATAAGGACCAAATTCAAGTTGCTCGCGCATAAAGTACTTCGGCGCCTGGCCCAAGTTAAATGTCGGAATTAGAAAACAAAGCAACAAGATATTGTTTATAGTAGAATCTGTGAATCTGGAGTACACAAATTTGGATCCCCCGAGTTTTTCATCCTTGTCTGAGAGGTCTAGAGGCCTGATTCATTACACCAGGGTCATGAAGGTTTATACCATTTTGTCCTATCTGTGAAATTTACACAGCAAACGCTGTGGATAGATTCAGGTCTGCACAAGCCAGAGACGGATATCTTAGATGTCTGTCTGTCTATCTATGTTATGTATGTGTGTGTGTGTATCTGTCTATCGGTCTGTTTCTGCCTGAGTGTGTCTGTCTATCTGTCCGCCTGCCTGCCACAAAGCGTGCATGTCTACCTGTTTTTCTGGCTGCCTGACCGACAGTCTATATATCTACAGTCCGCCTATGGTGAACGGAAGGCCCAATATACGGAAGTGAGGCTAAGCAGCCATGTGCAGGACGTGACGATTCCTTGGGTGAGCCCAGTACCAGAGTGCTATGTATCGGCTCTGCAAGTATGGAAGCCTCCTTGGATGGCGGGGAATGCCCATGGTCTGCCCCTGCCTTCCCTTGAGGGCTGACCAGGATCTTTGGCTGTTCTATATGGACCAGCTGGGATGGGGGATAACACCACAACAGTGAGAGTCAAACGTCCTAAGAAACCCCCGGGAAGGTTAACCCGGTCAACAAATGCCCGCAGAAGTCGGATGTGTCGGCCTAACGGCGCAAGAACGCAGCTCTGCTGTAAACAGGCACAACGCAATCACATCCGAAAAAAAACTCCGGATGAACGAAGAAGAAGAAGAAGAAGATATCTACAGTCCACAATACCTTCTGTCCGCATGTCTGTCTGTCCACTTGCCTGCCTAATTTGTTTGGTCTATTTCACCTGTCTATGTTTTGTCTATTTCACCTGTCTTTGTTGTGTCTATTTCACCTCTCCATGTTTTGTCTATTTCACCTGTCCATGTTTTGTCTATTTCACCTGTCTATGTTTTGTCTATTTCACCTGTCTACGTATTCATTTGTCTACATAACTACTTGTATGTCTGTGCACTGGAATCCTGCATCCACAATTCTTGGCACACACACACACACACACACACACACACACACACATATATATATATATATATATATATATATATATATTATATATATATATATATATATATACACACACACACACACACACACCACCCATTGTGGTTCTTTTCTTGATGATTCAATGTCTACTCTCTTCCACAACAGGTCTATGTGGAGACAACAATGAATGAACTCCTGGGCTGGTACGGCTTACCCAAAATGGACAATTCCGATGCGCACCATCTGAACATTAGCAACTACCCCATATCCCTCGCTCAGCGCAGCCCCAGCAGGCCTGCCTCGGCTGCATCGTCCCTGACACCAACAGCCACGGTGACCTCCACCACTACTGGCACCGAGCGATGCGGCAGGAAGTCCAGGGACGACAGCGTCAACAGCAAGCTACCCAGCGATTCCAACAACAACAGCAACAGCTGTGGCGCTGATGATGAAGACGAAGATGATGACGACCACGACGGCATCGATGAGGAAGATGTGCATGTTCGCGGTAGAATGAGCAACTTCCAGGATTCTTTCAGCTCCGGATATGAAGCCAGTGGGTTAGTCTCCCCAGCATCAGGAGGAGGAGGTAAGCGGGCCGTGGTGTCTTGTTAGTTAGTTAGTTAGTTAGTTAGTTAGTTAGTTAGGTAGGTAGGTACTCGCGGTTCCAATGTCACGGTAAAGGGTCACCCCCCCCCCCCCCATAATGATCCTTTCCTGTGCTAGTGAATATCACATAAAGTGCTTCTCACTGTCCTACGTGAAAAGTGAAACAGACATCAGTACTGACAAACCAACAGCACGCACAGGCAAGTACATACATAAGGCCGCTGCAGAATGCCAATACAACAGTCCGCCACGAAAATTATTGTTCACCGTCGATGGAAGCGGCTATCACTAGAAAAGCAGCAGCTTCACACACATTACAGCATAACGCAAAACTAGCTAGCTCAGCAACCGGCCGCCGACATTTTCTGAACATGCAGCTTACAATACAAATAACCATGGACAGATGTAAAAGCACTCCACAAGAAATCCACAGCTCACAGTGTCGCTCCAAGCACATAACTCAGTAGCTGGGCGACGGAAAAATGTTCTACCAGTCCAATATGAGGAAAATTGTGTCTTGTTAATCTCGTTAGTACTTACTGCCACTAGCTGGCACTTGTCCTAAAGTCAGTCTCTCCCATTTGTTGTAACTATTGTATAAGTATCCTATATTTATTTCAACAGGTGTTGTCGTCAGGCTTCCAGTTGTGATTCGCATTCCTTGATTTTGGACTACTTATTTTGTTAAAGTTTGACTTAGCTGCTGTTGCCCAAGCTGCAATGCCATATTCCAGTATTGGCCTCACCCGTCCAGTATATAACTTCTTGAGAACTTTCTCATCTGCTCCCCACATTGTACTAGCAAGCTTTTTCATGATTGCAATTCTTTGCCGTGCTCTTGTTCGATTTTTCTTAACCTGTGTCTTCTATGTCAGGCGACGATAAAAGGTGACTCCTAGACAGTTTGGATTTTCTTCATGGCGCAATATTTTTGCATTCTTCTTCTGCGTTCATCCGGGGTTTCTTTTTTTCGGACGTGACTGCGTTGTGCCTGTTTACAGCAGAGCTGCGTTCTTGCGCCGTTAGGCCGACACATCCGACTTCTGCGGGCATTTGTTGACCGGGTTAACATTCCCGGATTTTTCAATTCAATACCAGCTTAGGTTGCTGAGTGTTATTTGAGAGGGAGAACACTGTGCATGTTGTTTTCTCATTACTTATCTTCACTAGCCATGATTTTGACCAGTCCTCTAGCGCTAATAGGGCTTGCTGTATTCTGCTGTTAGCTGTACTAATGTATTCTTCAGATGTCCATATGGCTAGGTGATCTGCAAAGGAGGATGTGTGTACTCTGGCTGGGAAATTTTCCGTGATGTAATTTATATATTCCAGGAATAATGTTGGTGAAAGAACACCTCCTTGGGGGACACCTTGCTCCAATAGCATCATTTTGCTGATCTGTCCTTGTACTTTTGTCCTGGCAGTTCTGTTCCCAAGGTAGTGGCTGATCCATTTATACATTTTCCCACAAACATGCATTTTTTGCAGTTTTACTTTCAGTCCTTCCTTCCATACTTTATCAAATGCTTTTTCTAAATCTATCCAGACCGCTAGTGTGTGCTTTTTCTCTTGGAAGGCATCCTCTATTTCCTGAGCTATATAGGTTATTTGATCTTCAGTGGATTGTTATGTGTTTGTTTCTAGGTCCTTCATTGTTCATGGCTTTCACTAGTTTCCATAGTTTGTTTCCGTCCCTGTCAAAGTTCAGGTTTTCTGTTTTTTCCCTGCAACAATCTCTTGTTGTTTGATTTACTGTTCTTGTATATTTTGCTGAGATGGCTTTGAGAGAGGAGAGATGTTCGCTTCAATTGTTTGTTCTCTCTCTGCTGTCTTCCTGGCATCTTCATCTTTGTCCTCTAGGCGGCCACTGAGTCTATTCCAAGAGGAGCGAGGAAAAATTACAAACCATACTGGACTGAAGAACTACAAATTTTGGAGGAGTAAGTAAGTAAGGAAAATAAAGATTTACTAACTTACTTACTCCTCCAAATTGTGTAGTTCTTCAGTCCAGTATGGTTTGTAATTTTTCCTCGCTCCTCTTGGAATAGACTCAGTGGCCGCCTGTATTATTGCTCTGTTTAGACTTTCCACCATTTGCTGCATGTTGCCATATCGTGTATTTATGTTTTCACAATATTTGTTTGTTAGTATGGCAAATCTGTCCCAGTCTGCTCGTTTGTAATTCCAACGGGGCAAAGGCTTTTGCTCCTGAGGAACATACTCAATACTCATTACAAGCTTGATTGGTCTGTGGTCACTACCTGCTAATTGGTCAAGCACATGGCGATCGATTTTGTGGAGGATGTCTCCTGTGCAGAATGCTAAGTCTGGAGTAGAAGTGGTAAACCATCTTCTGTAGTAGAAGCTCAGTGTGTCATCCGCTTTGTTGCGAATATGGAGATTTGAGTCTATTTCCCAGTCCTCCACTTCATCTCCTCTTTTGTCAGTATCCGGATGGGGATATCTTTCTGAACGGCTATTACAGTCTCCGACAATAATGCAGTTTGTGTCAGTTATTTTCATGTTTGAGAGTGTAAGATCCTTATCTGCTGGGCTATACAGATTGTAAATTCTTTTTTTCACGTTCTTTACCATTATATCAACACCTATAATTTCCGTTAGGTTGTCAGAGATAACAGATACTTCGCTGCAAGGTATTGTATTTCGTGTGAGTAGTAGAACTCCACCTTTGTGTCCTTCGCGGTCAAAACGTGTGGCCTGATATCTCTGACTGAGAATTTATGATTGGCGTTGAGGTGTGTTTCTTGAATGCATGCCACATCTATTCTATCTTTATGAAGACGCTGTGTTAGGGAGACTTTCTTGTTATAAACTCCTTCGGCATTCCACTATGGTATGTTGAGTGTCCGGGGTGTTTGGTCAATAGCTCTTAACCTACTCCTCTGTGCCTTGACTCTACAGCACAGGGGAAGGTGACCACCAGTAGTCATGGGTGGACCCCCTCGAGGCAGGTGGCCCGGCACTATCACCGCCTGATGGGACTTCGCGGGATTAGCACCATAACGATTAATTTGAATTTGTAACATCATGAATTAAGTTACGTTGCACTGCTTTGTCAAGCCTGCGGCTCAGTACATCCGATTTCGACAAGCATTTTTCGGGATGCTTTCCCTAGCCTTTGACTGTCCCCATTCTACCTACAAGGCAGCAGGTTTGTGTGTCGCTTGGTCTGGTCCCTCTCCCTTGACCTGTCCGACATGCGTGACCCTGCCAGTAGCTGTGCTACCGTCGGCATATCTCTTGGGGTCATTGGAACGCACAAGCCCCTCTACCTCGTCACGGTGGACACACGGCAGAAGGGCAAAGTAATACAGCTTTACACAACATAATTACGAAACATACAGGACTTTGCGGCGACTAGCCTTCATCAGCAAACAAATACATACATAAATCACAACATATAGTTACGGAGAAGACCCTCAGGTGACTAAACTAGGGTCTTCTCCGTGATTATATGTTGTGATTTGTGTATGTATTTGTTTGCTGAAGAAGGCTAGTCACCGCAACGTTCTGTATGTTTCGCATTCTGTTCTGTAAAGTTGTATTACTTTGAGTTATTATATATCGTTTGCATAACTGGGTGTGGCGCAGTCACGTCGAATGGGGGAACAAAGAAGAGCAAGAAGACGTGTCTCTCTCTTCTGGAAATCACATCAGCTTTCTCAAGCATTAAATCTCGCAAGTGCCGAAATTTGGCGGAAGGTTGAAAGCGATCACGTCTGACATTGATAACACAGCTTTGGATGATAAACACTCGATGTCTTATCTTGATGTCATAACTGGGTGTCTTATCTTGAGTTCTTATCTTGATGTCTTATATTGATGTCTTATCTTGATGTCTTATCTTGATGTCTTATCTTAATCTCTTATCTTGATGTCTTATCTTAATGTTTCATCTTGATGTCTTATCTTGGTGTCTTATCTGGATGTCTCATCTTGATGTCTTATCTTGATGTCTGATCTCGACGTCTTATCTGGATGTCTTATTTCGATGTCTTATCTTGGTGTCTCATCTTGACGTCTTATCTTAATGTCTTATCTTGATGTCTTATCTTGATGTCTTATCTTGACTTCTTATCTTGATATCTTATCTTGATATCTTATCTTTATGTCTTATCTTTATGTCTTATCTTAATGTCTTATCGTGATGTCTTATCTCGATGTCTTATCTTGGTGTCTGATCTTGACGTCTTATCTAGAATGTCTTATCTTGATGTCTTATCTTGGTGTCCTATCTTGATGTCTTTTCTTGATGTCTGATCTTGACGTCTTATCTTGAGGTCTTATCTTGATGTCTTATCTTTACTTCTTATCTTGATATGTTATCTTGATGCCTTATCTTGATGTCTTATCTTAATGTCTTATCTTGAAATCTTATCTCGATGTCTTATCTTGGTGTCTGATCTTGACGTCTTATCTTGAGGTCTTATCTTACTCAAGAGGTCATGTGGTCAATGCCACGGCGGCCGTCTTTACTTCCATAAAGCATTTCCAGGTACCAAGTTTAGGCTGGATCCACCTGACACCAGAGGTCAAATGTTAAAAAAATAATTCTGCCTCGACAGTGATTTGAACCCCCATATCATCACACAGAAAATGACCACCGGGCTGGACCTATGAACACTGGACCTGCAAGAAAGTGTCCAACCACAAGATAGGCACAACCCTGGGTTCCTCTCGCACATACAATATCGCACTTTTGATTGTATTGACGTCAACATAAGCCACCACGCTATCACGTGGCAATTTCACGTCGGTCGCCTTTACTTACCGGAGTCATCTCATTGTGCTCATCGTAGGCTGGGGGACCTGACATCCCTGGTCACTGTTAACCCCTCCCCCACCCCCTCCCCCCCAAAAGACGTACGTCTACGAGGATTCGAACCCATAACCATAGAACTGACAGGAAACTGTGCCGGCCTCTGCTCTACCGCGGCTCTCAGATCTTCAGGACACTGTGCCGGTGTCTGTTCTATCACGGTTCTCAGATCTTCAGAGACTGGACCTTTAGGAAACTGTTCCAGACTCTGCTCTACCGCGGCTCTCAGATCTTCAGACATCGAGAAGACACATCGAAGGCGGGACAGTATGAAGCATGTAGTGGTGCAAGTGGAACGATGACGACGACCACAACAACAACAACAACAACAACAACAACAACAACAACAGCAGCAGCAGCAGCAGCAGCAGATAGACAAACATTAGTTTCTCACCGTGGGCAATATGGACGCCTGGAAGAACTATTTCAGCCATCCTCATTGATTGATTGACCTCTTCGGCGTCTTGTTTCCTTACAGCGTAAAGTTTCTATAAGCTAAGCTGGATGTGTTCAGCGTTAAACATGTTGTCTATCTACAAAGGACAAAGAATTTCAACAAAGTGAAGAGTTCAGTTGATTTGAGTCAACAACCGACATCACTGCTCTCGGGACCTTCCCATAGCGCTCAATCATCATCTTCAACAGCCAGCGAAGAGTTCCAATACTAATGGTGCCCGATGCAATCTGATTATATGTCCGCCTTCTTTTACCCCTGAGTGACGACTGTTGACCAGATCCTCTGACCACCCTTTGCTGCCGCATTCTTATTCTCATTTAGACCATGATAGCCTTTATCTGTTCTTCTGCATTATTCACTTGCTCCCAGAGGGCGTACACCACATCTGTCGTATCATGCATCAAATCACCCCTTAACGATGCGGCACCAGCCAATCTGTCTGCCTGTTCATTTCCAGACACGCCTGAGTGCCCTGGAGAAAAGATCCAGTGAATGCTCACAACCCGCGAAATGAGGAAATAATACGTGCACATACCATAGCACCCCATATTCTCACACAGAAAATAGACCACTTTGGACTATACGTGAGCCAACCACGTCTCCCCCTCGGTTTCATGCATCTCTTGACCTTGGCAGTATTACACCGGCCGCTTTTATTTCTTAAGATATTTCCTTGTACCTATCTTAGGCTTGCAGCTCAGGTCAATTAAAAAAAACAACATCTACCTCACTGGGGATTCCAAAGCTTGCCCACTGGGTCAGCAGGAAATTGTCGCAAGCTCTTTCAGCTGCCCGCTGGAAATGATGCCAGCTCCTGCTCTACCGCGGCTCTCAGATCTTTAGACACTTGAGTGAAAAGTCGAAGGTGGGAAAGTTTGAGGCGTGTAGCCATGCAAGTGGGAAGACAACAACAATAACAACAACAGACGGACAAACAGTAGTCTATCACAGTGAGCGACAAAGAAGCCTGCAAGAACTATTTCAGCCAACATCGATTGATTGATTGATTGATTGATTGACTTCTTCCGCGTTTTGTTACCACAAATCGTGATGTTTCTAGCCGAATATGTACATCTCTAAACATACTACATGACTAGAAAGGACAAAGAATCTCAACGAAATGAGGAAAGAATACGTGTAGATCTCCTCTCCCCTTATTCTCACACAGAAAACAGCGCACTTTGGGCTATATTCCTGTCAACATAAGCCACCTCGCTATCACGTGACTCTTGAACGTGGCGGTACCCGCCCGACGTCACATGATCCTCCGCCATTTTGAAATCGGAGTCCAGTTCTGCAAACAAGACATTCAGAGCAAACAAAATGGCGGCAATAAGAGAGGCGGGGTCGGGATCCAGTTACGTAACTGGATCCTTTTCAAAATGATGGTTTGCTGATAGATCAGGTCATGAAATTCTGGAAGCAAGTTGGGGGTCATGGCCTGGGAAACTTCCAGATAAATTATAAGGTCGTGTATTCTGAACTATGCTAATGGCTGTGAGTGTGTGTGTGTGTGTGTGTATGAGTGTATGTATGCGTGTGTGTATGTATGGAGACAGCTAACCATGCACTGCGATTGCTGAAATTGATCGTTATACAAACAAGTATTGATTCGCACTCGTGAGATAAGATCGTTTGGATATTAAATAACTAACGGGGAGCAGATAGGAAACATTGAGTTGAGGGTAATAGTTGGTTATCTGTGTTAATAAGCAGCCATTGTCTATCTATCTATCTATCTATCTATCTATCTATCTATCTATCTATCTATCTATCTATCTATCTGTCTATCTATCTATCTATCTATCTATCTATCTATCTATCTATTTATATATCTATCTATCAATCTATCTATCTATTTATCTATCTATCTATTTATCTATCTATCTATCTATCTATCTATCTATCTATCTATCTATCTATCTATCTATCTATCTATCTATCTATCTATATGATATATCTATCTATATGAAAGAGAGTGATAGAAGGGCAGAATGTTAGACGGGCCTGCGTGCCCAATTCTTAACCCTTTGAAAATAAAGTTTGTTCGTTCTATCTATCTATCTATCTATCTATCTATCTATCTATCTATCTATATATCTATCTATCTATCTATCTATCTATCTATCTATCTATCTATCTATCTATCTATCTATCTATCTATCTATCTCTCTGTCTATCTGTCTATCTATCTATCTATCTATCTATCTATCTATCTATCTATCTATCTATCTATCTATCTATCTATCTATCTATCTATCTATCTATCTATCTGTCCGTCCGGCCGCCCGCGCACCCGCCTGTCTGTCTGCTTGCCTGCCTGTCTGTCTGTCGTCTGTCTGTTTAGCTAGCTAGCTGCCCGCCAGCCCGCCGGCCGGCCCGCCCGTCTGTCTGTCCGTCTGTCTGTCTGTCTGTCTGTCTGTCTGTCTGTCTGTCTTTCTGTCCACCTCTTGTCTTTATGTTTGTCTCTCCTTCCTGTGCGCCCTTCCTTCCGTTCGTCCATCCATCCATCCATCCATCCATCCATTCATCCATCCATGCATCTATTTACCCATCCAACCATCCATTCAAACAAATCCGTCCGTCCACCCATCCATCCTCCCATTCATCCATTATCTGTCCCCCATTCCGCCTGATTCTCTGACTGCCAACCTTGTCTGATGGTGCACAAGATTAATCTAATAGTTACTTAGTTAGTTAGTCGAGGATCCAACTTCACGGCAACGGGTAGTCCCCATTATGCTCCATTCCTGTGCCAGTGAATATCACACAAAATGCTCCCCACTGTTAAATGTGAAAGGTGAAATAGACAGGAGTCTAGGCAATCCAACAGCCCGCACAGGTACACTATGCATAATGCCGCCGCCAGAATGCCAACACAAAATTCATCCACGAAAACCACAGTTCATCGTCGATGGACTCGGCAGTCACCAGAAAGACCTCATTGACCCGGGTTTTCTCACCTGGCTCGGTCTTTTACCGCAGGCCGACCAGCCGAAAGCGTCGCACAAAGCACGAGCTCCGCAGCTTCAGCGCCGACTCCCACGAATCTCTTGAAAAATGCACTTGTGAACCGAAAAGGCAAATCAAAATCAGTCAATTCAGCAATAGCCGGTAGCCATTGTTTCGAACATGCAGGTCACTGTACAGGACAGATGTAAAAGCATTCCACGCGAATTTCACAGCTCACAGTGCCGCCCACGCACTCTAATAGAGAATACACACATCAAGTAACATATGGCCACAGCGAAACAGGGAGAGCAGAAAGTCATACATTGCACAAGATCAATCTAATAGAGAATACACACATCAAGTAACATATGGACACAGCGAAACAGGGAGAGCAGAAAGTCATACAGAGAATAAGATTAATCTAATAGAGAATACACACATCAAGTAACATATGGACCAGTGAAACAGGGAGAGCAGAAAGTCATACAGCCTGCATTCCTACACCGTAAACCTTTGAAAATAATTGTCTTTCATTCTTTCCGCCCATCCTACCTTTTGTATATCTGCATGCCTATATATTTTTCTGACTGTCATTCCGTCGATCCATCCTGCCTTCTGTCTGTCCGTCCGTTCGTCCTTCATACCGTCTGTCTGCCTGTCTGTTCGTCAATCCGTCTGCTTTGTCTCTAACTGAGAAACGTAATGTTACCGGTAAGGAGGAAGGGGTAACAAAACTAGACCAGTAATGTCGTATAACAAACGTGTCAATGCTTCACCATTATCCCTATCACATACCATACACTAGAAATAAGGGAAACGGTGCTGAGTCGTCTCGAGATATGGTGTCCGCCTCGAGTGCTAGAGGTCTCAGGTTCAAGCCCTGGTGAGGGCCGGGATTTTATCACATGAACTTCTAGTAAAAAACATTTCCCCTGGTCTCTGGGTACTGAGATTGGACGTCCGTGTGTATTGTTGCGCACGTAAAAAATCCCTTGGCAGTTGGAATCAAAACAGGGTAGCCTAATGGCGCTGCCCGGGCAACATTTCGAGTTAAAAATCTACTCAAAAGTATTTCAGGATCTTCACCGGTGCTACGGAGTTCGTGCACTGAGCTGAGTTTCTCCGGACTCAAGGTTGAGTTAAGAGTAGAACAGAGCACTTATGGGCTACACCCGTGTGCCGTGATGTTGATCCATCGACTAAACTAAGCTAAACTAAACCAGAGCTAAGGGAAACGGAAAATGCTGATGATGATGTTGCTGATGTTGTTAGAGGATGTGATGGTCATGATTGTGATAATGATGGTAGCGGTGTTGATGATTTTTATTTCAATGGTAAGAACAGTAATATCAAAGAAAAATGTGACACCAAAATGTGTAATGGAAATAGAAATGAACATTCTTAACCAAATGGATAATTTTAAATAACTAGGAGCATTTGTAACATGAGACGGAATGTGCGCAACAGAGATTAAGAGCAGACTAGTTAAAACAAAAGCTTGTCAGAAAGCATGTCAGAAAATTAACAGTATCTGTTGCTTTAAGTCAGTATCTTTGAATGTAAGAAGGAGAGTGTTGAAGTGCTGTATAGAACCTGCTTTGCTGTATGGCAGTAAATCTTGGAATGTAAATGAAGAAATTAGGAAAAACTTGGAAGCAACAAAGATGTGGTTCTTAAAACGAATTTTGCGAATTCCTTGGACTGAGAGAGTAACTAACGATGATTGCCTGAAAGAGGCTGATGAAACTATTAGGGACGTTCATTTGTAACCCGTTCCAATGTCTTTATTACAAAAGCATGAAAGAAACATTAATAGGTGTGGTAGAATTAAACAAAGCATTCATTTTGAATAAATTATGCACCATGGGTTGGTCAGAAGAAGTCGCCGTAGGCATTCAGGCAAGCATCCCACTCCTTAGGTAGGCGGCCAATGCCGCTTGCAAAAAAAAAATAAAATAAAAGGGGGGGGGGGGGGGGGGGTTGTGGTTGCTCACTGAACTAAGTGTTTACCGCGTTCATTTCGTCTGCATCTGTGTGAAATTGTTGCCCCTTGAGAGCGTTTTTTAGAGATCCGACCAAATGAAAATCACATGGTGACAAATCAGGACTATAGGCTGGATGTTGCAGAATTTCCCACTTCTTACTTGCTAATGTTTCCTGCACAATATTTGCGACATGCGGACGAGCATTATCGTGCAACAAAATCACACCGCGAGAAAGCATGCCGGATCGTTTATTCTTGGTGGCTTTTTACAGCTTGTCTAGTGTTTGCAAGTAGTGGGTAGAGTTAATGTTGACATCAGGTTCTTTAAAGTCGGCCAACAATAGCCCTTTATGGTTTAAAAAATGCGCCCAGCATAACCTTAACAGCGGAAACCTGTAACTTGAATGTTTTGGCTTTTGGTGATCCAGAATGCTTCCATGCTCTCTCTTTTGCTACTCGACTCAAAGTGGTGACACCATGATTCATCGCCTGTCTCTATACAGAATAAAAATGCATCAACCTCCACTCTGTAACGCAGCAAGTGGTTCAATCACCATTCCATGCGTTCCTGTTTTCGGTGGTCGGTCAACATCTGTGGCACCCACTGTGAACACACCTTTCGATATTGCAGTTTCTTACGAACAACCTGTTGAATTGTCCCAATTGACACATCAAATTCTTTCGCTAGCAAACGTATGCGTCGACAACAGTTCATCTGTACTGCTGTATCAATTTTGGCGATGGTCTTTTCTGTTGCAACAATATGCGCTTGACCCGGCCGTCGAAGATCTGTGTCGTGAACTGACGTCCTTTCCGAAACATTCGTGCCCAGTCTGTCACTGTTGTCTTTGACACACATTTGTTAACGTACGCTGCCTGGATTCTTCGATAAATGTCCACTGGTCGACATCCTTCAAATGAAAGAAACTGAATCACCGCTCCCCCGGGAAGGTTAACCCGGTCAACAAATGCCCGCAGAAGTCGGATGTGTCGGCCTAACGGCGCAAGAACGCAGCTCTGCTGTAAACAGGCACAACGCAATCACATCCGAAAAAAAACTCCGGATGAACGAAGAAGAAGAAGAATCACCGCTCTTTGAGCTTCTTTGACGGATTTTGGATCAACCCGGCTATTTTCTCAACGGTCAGAAACAGAACCTAAGCATTATGGGACAATAGGCACTTTCTCTTTTATTCATTGGTCAGTACTTATCACATGACTATGACATGATCATGTTCAACGTAAGCAATTACGCGCGGTGCGGCACGAACGGATTTCAAATTAACGCCCCTTATATAACATTATATACAATAATAAGAAAGACACAGTTTTCTTTGATCATGTGATGAGAAGAGAGGCATTGGAGAACCTCGTGAAAGATTGAGGGGAAGAGAGGCAGAGGCAGACCAAGAGAAATGATGATGGATGGATTGAGATGGTGGCATGGAATAATATCAGCAGCAGAGTTGATCCAGACCACCAATGACCGAGATCTGTGGAGAGACCTGAACTCCAGCTGGCATGGTACTTGATGATGATGATGAAGAAGAACAGTGGTTCTGATGATGATAATGATAATGATGTTGATGAAAATAATGACAGTAACTGGTAGTCACAAAACTTTGTTGTCTGTCTGTCTGTCTGTCTGTCTGTCTATCTGTCTGTCTGTCTGTCTGTCTGTCTTGTTGTAAACAACGCCAGGGGAAAAAATACAGTAACGCAAAACAAAGGCCAGAAAACAAAACAATGGAAAGCATAGAAACCCGATATATGACATTAAATACGAACAATAATCATGAATATTCAAACGAATCGCTAACTAATTCTGCCATTATCTCGCTCGCTTATTTGGCTGGCTGTCTGCGAGTGAAGCCCCACGCTAGAAACATGATAGCTCAGAAAGAAACCCGATACATGAGTGAAGAATGCCTTAGACAAGTTTCATGAGATTCAGTTGCACTTTGTCTGCCTAGATTGAATGGGCAACAAAGAAAATAACCAGAGGGCCGTCTGCATGTTGAATTTCCTTGTAGACTTTTAGAGGATCTGGGCAGCTGCTTGTCGTGTGTCCTTGGTGTGGTTTCTGGGGCTGGGTGTTATATTTCGACTGCGTTGATTGCTTTTACAGATATGGTAAAACTTTCGTGAAGAGCAGTGCATGTAGACATGACAAAATTATCTCTGGTTTGCTTCTGCTGTTTGTAGTGTTTTCCCTGAATAATTGCCTTTGACTGTTATGAGAAGGCTTCATATGAAAACCTTAAATATGTGTGTGTGTGTGTGTGTGTGGGGGGGGGGGGGGTGAATATATTCTGCAGAAGTAAAGTACAAATGTATAATTTTTCGATGTAGTCACCACTGCGATGAATGCAAGTCCTCCAGCACCGATAAAGTGCTTGGATTCGCGTAGAAAAGAATTCTCTTGATCGCGTATATAACCACTCATGCACCACCTGCTGTACCTCTTCATCCATCAAGCCGAAAAGTCCGTCACAGAAGTCAGCTGTTTTGACAATTCCTACTCCACTCATACATTTGCTGGGTTGACAGGCATACATTGATCTTCATTCTCAGATGGATAATTCCTATAAGTTTAATCCCTTCTCTGACACACACACACACACACACATACACACACACACACACACAAAAGTTGGTGTATGTTAAAAGTGGGGTGGCCATCGTTAAACTGCCGTTATGACATCAATATGTGCTTAACACTCGTGACATCCTTAACAACAGTATTGATAGGTTACAAGACAATGCCATTGTTATTGTAATTTCTATCACACTTTTAAGGTATTCGTGTGAATCCACCTCGTATTTGAATATGGGGCAAGGCACTGTAAACATCGACATTAAATCCCCCCATGCTTAGGCTATCACCAGTTCATAAATAAACACACATTTATTGTTTGGTTCTCCAAGAAGTTGAAGAAGGAAGGAGAGACAGGAGGACACACTTGACAACATAAAAATTGAAAACTATAATTGCCGACAGGGATTCCAACCCGCCACCTCCAAATGAGACAGCACTTATCTGCAGGAACAAGTGGACCTCGACGATTGACCAACTAGGTGTTACCCGGGCCAGCTAGGCCCGTGAAGAAGAGTTACACAAACCCCCTGCACATATCATAAAAAGCCACGAAGGAGTGTCATTGTGAGACTGGCTACTTCGAACGAAAGAAAATAATGATCAGTCAACACCCAACCACCGATTTCCCTGGCCTAGGAGTTATCGACTTTCTCCGTAATCCCGTATACTCTCGTGAGTAACGTGTCGTGCGCGAGAATCGGTGGCTGTTCTAGCCGCGTCGGTAACTTACGGGGTATGTGAGCCGGTCGTTCAGAAAGAAATGGCAAACTACTGAGCGTAATCCTACCAAGAAATCAACAATCAGCTGAAAGATGCTGATGTTAACAGCGATGTCCTGTGAAGGATATGCGAACAAAAAAAAAAACAACAACAACAACCCAATTAAACATGAATTGCATATACAGGTTTGGCATGTGTGGTTGTGGGAGTATACTCAGCTGGGAGTCTTAAAGGGAGAAGAAGAAGACGACGAAGAGGACGAAGAAGAAGAAAAAGAAGAAGAAGAAGGGGAGGAGGAGGAGGAGGAAGAGAAGGAGAAGAAGAAGAAGAAGAGGAAGCAGTAGATGGAAAGTGGGAAGAAGATAAATAGGAGGAGGAAGAGAAATAGAAGAAGAATACCCATGGTATGAAATCTTTAAAGAGGATTGAAGGCAAGAGGGTCGATTTCATAACACGAGTAAATCCCATATGGCTGGATCTCTTTCCGCGGAGAGGATTGCCGATAGCGAGAAGAAGAAGAAGAAGAAGAAGAAGAAGAAGAAGAAGAAGAAGAAAAGAAGAAGAAGAAGAAGAAGAAGAAGAAGCTTTTTTAAACACACTTCAAGTGTTTGACACGTATCATAATGGACTCAAAATCCTGTACAGGAAACGGCTTAAAAAGCAACCACTGGGTCAGCAGAATACATTGAGAACACTCCATCCCTTATTTCTCCAAAGACGTGTTTGCATGACCTACCTGGGCGGAAATTCGGGGATTGGATCCCTACTAGTCCCTCAGTGGGCCGTCTACGGCCCTGCAACCTCTTTTCCAGAGATCACATTCCACGGCTGTATCGAATTTCCAATTATCGAAGAACACGAGAGGGTAACCGGAGCTAACGAACAAGCAAGCTCACAGTTGTAGGGAAGTTCTGGTCCGATTACATCTCCCAGCATCGAATACGATTTCCCCCTGGCTTATACACGTACTCCAGCTTGGCAGGCAGATAAGGTTTCAGTAAATGCACTTTTTGAAACAAACCTAGGAAGCATTTTGAAATTTGTCTTTTTATTTACAGTAAAAGAAAAGAAGAAAACTACATCTAAGCATTGTTCCCTTCTATTTCTTGTTTGCGTTCTACTAGCAAGTTTGCTGTAACTTATTTGTTCGTGACATCGATTCGGTGTCGACTTCCTAGCCAAAGTTAGATAACTCACGTTAGAGTGCCAGGTCTGCCCGTCTTATGTGACCGCAAAATTAGGTGGTATCACGTGACTGGAGTTCTCCCGCCTTAATTAGGTGGAAACATGTCTGGCTAACCCGAGTATGGCTGGAAGGGAGTTGTACTGTATGGGGAGAAATGAATGAGCATGGAGTTTCATCAATACGTCATCGCCATCTTGTGCCATGCCGGTAAGCGTGGACGGTCATGTTTCGCCATTTCACACCATCACCAGAGTCGTGGATCAGCCCTGTGTTCTTGTCTCGATTATGCCATATGGCCAAGCTATCCAGGTATTTACGAGGGCGAGCCAATAAGTAAGTCACACAGTTCTGTGGGATGGCGGGTAAATGTAGTTGGTGTTTTCTACAGGTGTCATTAGGTGACAGCAACATCAAACTTTATATTCCCGTTCGTCAGGTGGCGCTAGATGTCTCATGCGCAGCGCATAAACAAAATTGCGACTGTACTTACGGAGTGTCCCACAGGTTGAGAATCACTGGTCTATTTAAATGGAACATATTCTCCTCCTTCAATTGGCATAACTGGTTAACTTGTTACTAAAATTAAGAATATAATTTGTCAAGGAAAAGCTGCATTTCAGAAAACTAAAAGTTATATAGAACAAGTTTTATTGTCTGGCGGCGAATCATTAAACGTTTATGAACAAATATACTTCAACTCGAAACCGCAAGGTACAAGAGGATCAAGATCAGATCAGATCAGATGAACAAATTGGGAAGAACTTAGAGGCAACGGAGATGGGGTTCCTGAGACGAATGTTTTGGATTGCCAGATGAACTAACAGCAATTGCCTGAAGGGGGATAATGGAAGTACCACATTATATACAACAATAAGGAGAAGAGAGACATTGGCCACAATTGTGGCCACTGGAAAAATCAGCAGAGAAGATGTAGAGTTAGACTGAGAGAAATGGTGCTGGAACATTGAGACCGTGTCATGAAGAAAGATCATCAGCTGAGCTTGAAGTCAGCGTGACCGAATTCACAGAGCACTAGTTCTTAAACATCCGGTGTGCTGATGCTGAGGTAGCGGGTTCAACCCCTATACCGTTGACTACAATTTTGACTTCTCGTCCTTGACTTGGGACGTAAATTACAAGCACCTCTCAAGTTGGAGTGGGTTTGCTAATTTTAAAAATCCCAATCTATATGGATACGAACCCATGACTAGCGGGCTGGAAGGAAAACGTTTAGCCACGATACCACCGCGGCTGATATATATCAACACACAAACGCACACACATTTCCAAGCATAGGGGCAGACACAGAGATAGGCAATATATATATATATATATATATATATATATATATATATATATATATATATATATATATATATATTATATATATATATATATATATTAGTAGGAATGTATGTAGATAGATAGGTAGGTAGGTGGATAGGTGGATGAATTAATGGGATGGATGGATGGATAGCTAGGTAGGCATGTAGGTACGTACAGATCGATAGACAGAGAGATGACAGTCAGACAGACAGACAGATAGATAGATAGGTAGGTAGGTAGGTAGGTAGGTGGATGGGTGGGTGGGTGGGTGGATGGATATGTATGTAGGTAGTGGTAGACAGACAGACAGACACACAAACAGATTGGCTATAAAAACATGAACCAATCAAGCGACTCCCAACATATCTCATATCCTTCTCTGTACCAATTATCTAAGTGCGTATAGCAGCAATTACCACGGACAGCAACACAACAAAACAAACCGTGACACAAACTTTCCCTTAACATCATAACTATCTAGAACAGGACAACAACAACAAAAAAAAAACAAGTTACAGAGAAAACTTCTGGTGCTATCATGAAATCTATCGGCAAGGCAGCGTCCTCATCTCCGTGGCTATCTCAAATGGATACTAGTCCTATTATTTGCAGGATCGCGTGATGGTAACCTGACCCGGGGGTCTTTCCTCTGCCATTCATTCTGGCCCTGAAACCTCTCGTGACTGGACGGAGTTGGTGCGTCAGGTTTCTACGTCTGCCAGTGTACATTAATGGCGTCTCGTTTTCACTTACAGTTTACAGTTCCCTCTTTGCATCTCTCCATCAGGCAGGAGGATGTTTTGTCTTGTCCACTTGGGTATTAGTGGAAACTGTCGTGAGACAGACACACGTACATATAGGCGTATAGAGAGGCATGCAGGATGGCAGCGGTGTGTGTGTATATATATATATATATATATATATATATATATATATATATATATATATAATATATATATATATATATATATATATATATACGTGTGTTTGAGTCTGTGTGTGAGGGGGCTTCAAGTGAAAACCTTAAAAGTGTGATAGAAATTACAATAACCATGCCATTGTCTTGTAACCTGTCAATATTGTTGCAAATGATTCAAGAGTGTTCAGCACGGGGCATGACGGTGCAGACGAACATTATGATGTAATAAGGACAGTTGAAAGATGGCCGCTCCACTTTTGACATGCACCAAAGAGGAGCGGCGTTCTGTTATCCGTTGTTTGATAGGTGAAGGGGTGAAACCTTTAGAAAGTCAATGACGAATAAAGGTCCATTGAGGTGATGCATGCCTGTCAGTCCAGAAAGTGTATGAGTGGAGTAGGAAGTTTCAAACGGCATGACTTCTGGGACAGATTGTTCACGAATAGTGACTACAGAGCCCATTGCAGCCGTTGAAGGCGTCGTACAGGTTAACTGCCGATTGACTGAATGGCATTTCCGCACACTTTGACATCAGT
The DNA here is from genome assembly GCA_014155875.1 of Cepaea nemoralis. Taxonomy (NCBI): domain Eukaryota; kingdom Metazoa; phylum Mollusca; class Gastropoda; order Stylommatophora; family Helicidae; genus Cepaea; species Cepaea nemoralis. Next base: position 248,703 of record JACEFZ010001988.1, read on the forward strand.
CAAGGTTCCCCCGGGAAGGTTAACCCGGTCAACAAATGCCCGCAGAAGTCGGATGTGTCGGCCTAACGGCGCAAGAACGCAGCTCTGCTGTAAACAGGCACAACGCAATCACATCCGAAAAAAAAACTCCGGATGAACGAAGAAGAAGAAGAAGTCAAGGTTCAGCACAACACATCATCCGTGATGTGCTACAGTACCGCAAAGTGTCTACAAGGTGGGCGCCACGGCAGCTTACACCAGAATTTAAGCGACACATTTATGCATGTCAAGAACTGTTGCTGTCCTTTGAAGCAGAAGGTGATGATTTCCTATCAAGAATTGTTACTGAAGATGAAAACATGGTTCACTACCACAAGACGGAAACGAAAAGAGCGAGCAAGGAATGGCGCCATCCCTCCTCACCGAAACCAAAGAATATTCGCATGCAGCTGTCTGCAGGGAAGGTTAAGCTGACTTTCTTTAGTGATGAACGAGGCGTTATTTTAGAACACTACATGCCAAGAGAGAAAACTGTCACCAGTGATACGCATACAGATATTCTGAGGAAGCATCCCCCGTACTCGCCAGATCTAACCCTAAGTGATTTCCACCTGTTTGAACAATTCAAAGAGTCATTGAAGGAAGGCTTGTCGGTCTGATGAAGAGGTGCATCAGGTGGTGCATGAGTGGTTAAACACGCGACCAAGAGAATGTGTGTTCTACAGAAATCCAAACACTCATCGGCGCTGGAGGGCTTGCATTGAACGCAGTGGTTCTCCCTAAACAACCATATTGTGAACACAGACCAGCCAGCAGTAAGAATGGATGGGAGCCTTTTGAGTAGAACCCAGTCAATGACATATCTTGGCGTGAGGCTTGATCGAAGCCTATCCTTCAGAGATAATGTCGATTGTGTTATAATGAAAGCTCGAAAAGGTTTGTCAGCAATGAGAGTCATGGCGGCTGCCAATATCGAGCAAAGACTGCTAATACTTCTGTTCCAAGGACTGGTGCTTTCACGCATCGAGTATGCCCTGGCCATCCTCACTGTCAGCCCTACACAGATTGGAAGACTTGAAAAGGTACAAAACTAAGCCATGCGCATCATTTTGGGCTGCACGAGAGACACCAGCTGTGTAGCAATGAGATACCTCCTTGACTTCCCGACAATGGAACATAGGATCAAGATCTGGAGAGCTCGTGCATACTTAAAAATAAGTGCAGATGAGCAGCACCCTCTGCATGACGCTATATTCAGAGAAAAGGGTGACAGGCTAAAGAGAGGCAAATCATGGATGGGTCGGGCGGAAGATGTCGTCAGACAGGTCTGCAGTCTTACCAGTATCAACCCCGGCAAGGAATGGGTGCCGGTGCCTCCAGCTTTTAAGTGCACTTTCTCCTGCATTATCACACTCGACAGACGGTGCAGAGAGCAGAACCCTGTCGCTGTCAATGCAGAAGTCAACACGCTCATCTATGAACACTCAGATAGCCCCGAAGTGCTCATCTATACAGATGGATCTGTTGTAAAGCAGCAGAGAAGTGCGTGGGCATTTACAGCCCGTTCAGCGGGCCGAACCGTTCAAGAATCCAGTGGTGCCTACTCTACGACCACGAGCAGCATGCCGATGGAGGTGATGGCATTTACACAGACTTTTATATGGCTGGAATCACAGCATTATACCAACGTGTGTGTACTAAGTGACTCAATGAGCATGATTCAGAAGATCGAAGCTGGATCTGTACGTAGACAGTGGACTGAGTCGCTGCGGAAGTCTGTTGTTCGTAAAGTCACCTTCATCTTCGTCCCGGGACATGCGGGAGTCGAGGGAAATGAACGAGCTGATAAACTGGCTGGCTCTGCACCCCCTGTAGATGGCCAGCCCATGGATCGTGCCGATGTTATTAACGTCCTTAAAGATATGGCGAGAACAGAGGACTTTGACGTCAGTGAATCCACATCGCTGTCCAGGATGAAAGACTTGGGAGTAAGAATCGGCACAGCCAGACGCGAGAGGTACATCGGGAAAACAAGGCCCCTTGTCAACCAACACAGAACTGGCACTATTAGCCACCGGACGCTGATGCATATGCTGGGGGGGGGAGGATCTGAGCACCTATGGACATGTCTGGAGTGCAATGAAGATACCCCAACTGATAACTGATAACTGATAACTGGCAGTGGTGACTACATCGAAAAATGAGACATTTATTCTTCACTTTTTCAGAGTATATTCATCCATAAACGAACATAATATAAGTATTCATTTCAAGCCCCCTTGTATATCAGTTTGGCGACTCTGAGGTGAGGGGGTTACGGAACGAATTCACGATCTCACATACTGCGATTTTAATCGTTATGGTGCTAATCCCGTGAAGTCCCATCAGGCGGTGATAGTGCCGGGCCCCCTGCCTCGAGGGGGTCCACCCATGACTACTGGTGGTCACCTTCCCCTGTGCTGTGGAGTCAAGGCACAGAGGAGTAGGTTAAGAGCTATTGACCAAATACCAAGGACACTCAACATACTACAGTGGAATGCCGAAGGAGTTTATAACAAGAAAGAATCCCTCACACAGCGTCTTCATAAAGATAGAATAGATGTGGCATGCATTCAAGAGACACACCTCAATGCCAATCGCAAATTTTCAGTCAGAGGATATCAGGCCACACGTTTCGACCGCGAAGGACATAAAGGAGGAGTTCTAATATTTACACGAAATACAATACCTTGCAGCGAAGTATCTGTGATCTCTGACAACCAAACAGAAATTATAGGTGTTGATATAATGATAAAGGACGTGAAAATAAGAATCTACAATCTGTATAGCCCAGCAGATAAGGACCTTACACTCTCAAACATGAAAATAACTGACACAAACTGCATTATTGTCGGAGACTTTAATAGCCGTTCAGAAAGATGGGGATACCCAGATACTGACAAAAGAGGAGATGAATTGGAGGACTGGGAAATAGACTCAAATCTCCATCTACTCAACAAAGCGGATGACACACCGAGCTTCTACTCCAGAAGATGGCTTACCACTTCTACTCCAGACTTAGCTTTCTGCACAGGAGACATCCTCCACAAAATCGATCGCCATGTGCTGGACCAATTAGCAGGTAGTGACCACAGACCAATCAAGCTTGTAATGAATATGGAGTATGTTCCACAGGAGCAAAAGCCCTTGCCCCGCTGGAATTACAAACGAGCAGATTGGGACAGATTTGCCATACTAACAGACAAATATTGTGAAAACATAAATACACGATATGGCAACATAAAGCAAATGGTGGAAAGTCTAAACAGAGCGATAATACAGGCAGCCACTGAGTCCATTCCTAGAGGGGCGAGGAAAAATTACAAACCATACTGGACTGAAGAACTACAAAGTTTGGAGGACAAAGTTGAAGATGCCAGGAAGACAGCAGAGAGAGAACAAACAATTGAAGCGAATATATCTCTCAAAGCCATCTCAGCAAAATATAAAAGAACAGTAAATCAAACAACAAGAGATTGTTGGAGGGAAAAAACAGAAAACCTGAATTTTGACAGGGATGGAAACAAACTATGGAAACTCGTGAAAGCCATGAACAATGAAGGACCTAGAAACAAACAAATAACAATTAAACAAGGAAATGCCTTGCTTACAGGAAAAAAGGCTGCAAATGCACTAATGGAACACTATGCAAATGCAAACCACATTGATATTACAACCGAACAGAAGAAAGCAATCAAAGACAAACAGATACATCATAGAAATACAGAGACAGCAGCAGAATATATGATGGCAAATCTAACAATGGAAGAAATGGAACAGGCAATGAATACCCTAAAAAAGAAGAAATCACCAGGAAAGGATGGAATCACAAATGAAATGCTAATAGGACTAGGCAACAAGGCAAAGAAGAAACTACTAGCAGTCCTAAATAACAGCTGGAAGAGAGGAATAGTCCCACAGGTATGGAAGGAAGCTATACTAATACCAGTCCCAAAGAAAGGAAAAGACCTGGAAGAACCAAATGGCTATCGACCTATCAGTCTACTTAGTTGTGTAGGAAAATTAATGGAACGCATTATCAATGGCAGGCTAACATGGCATCTGGAAGAAAACAAACTCTTAACACCACACCAAGCAGGATTCAGAAAGTACAGATCCACTGAAGATCAAATAACCTATATAGCTCAGGAAATAGAGGATGCCTTCCAAGAGAAAAAGCACACACTAGCAGTCTGGATAGATTTAGAAAAAGCATTTGATAAAGTATGGAAGGAAGGACTGAAAGTAAAACTGCAAAACATGCATGTTTGTGGAAAAATGTACAAATGGATCAGCCACTACCTTTGAGAACAGAACTGCCAGGACAAAAGTACAAGGACAAACAAGCAAAATGATGCTGCTGGAGCAAGGTGTCCCCCAAGGAGGAGTTCTTTCACCAACATTATTCCTAGCATATATAAATGACATCACAGAAAATTTTCCAGCCAGAGTACACACATCCTCCTTTGCAGATGACCTAGCCATATGGACATCTGAAGAATATATTAGTACAGCTAACAGCAGAATACAGCAAGTCCTATTAGCACTAGAGGACTGGTCAAAATCATGGCTAGTGAAGATAAGTGAGGAGAAAACAACATGCACAGTGTTCTCCCTCTCAAATAAAACTCAGCAACCTAAGCTGGTATTGAATGGAAAAATATTGCGCCATGAAGAAAATCCAAACTATCTAGGAGTCACCTTTGATCGTCGCCTGACATGGAAGACACAGGTTGAGGAAAATCGAACAAGAGCAAGGCAGAGAATGGCAATCATGAAAAAGCTTGCTGGTACAACGTGGGGAGCAGATGAGAAAGTTCTCAAGAAGTTATATACTGGACGGGTGAGGCCAGTACTGGAATATGGCATTGCAGCTTGGGCAACAGCAGCTAAGTCAAACTTTAACAAAATAAGTAGAGTCCAAAACCAAGGAATGCGAATCATAACTGGAAGCCTGAAGACAACGCCTATTAATGAACTAGAAAAGATCAGTTGTTTACAACCAATGCAGGATAGAAGAGATAGCAGAGCCCAGCAACAAGCAGAAAAATTTAGAAGATTGACAGACCACCCTATGTACAACAGATTTAATGGTTTTGGAAAGGGAAGACTGAAGCGTAGCAACTTTGTAGAAACTGCAAAACGAAGGATTAGGGCAGATCCTATACTTAACATATCAACAGTCAAGCCCATACACAATGCACACAAGTTCCCAGCTTGGAGACAGCAGCAACTGCCTGAGATGATGGAAAACATTCCTGGTATTGAGAAAAAGAACACTCAGCATGAAACCGAAAGAAGAGAAATAACCCTAAACTACATAAAAGAACATTACCCAAGCAGGAATTGGACCCATGCATATACAGATGGATCAGCAAAAAATTCAATAGAGAATGGAGGAGGAGGAGGAATTCTCCTAAATTTAAAAAATGGAGTGAAAAAAACACACTCAATGGCAACTGGAAAATTGTCAAGTAACTTCAAAGCGGAGGTAGAGGCTTTGAAAACTGCAGCATAAATGCTCCTGATGGAGGAAAATAAAGAGAAGCAAATAGCTATCTTCACAGATGCAAAGTCAGCTGTCTCAATACTGAAGAGCAATAACAGCACAGAACTAACTGACCTAAGAGCAGCACTCCATGGTCTATGCCAGAAATCCAAAAAAGTTGTAATACAGTGGATCCCATCACATTGCAGTATACCTGGAAACGAAGAGGCTGACAGACTGGCAAAAGAGGGGGGACGACTACCACAGCCTGACATAGACATAACCTATAATGAGGTAAAGAGGTTGATAAAAAGCACTTATAGAACCAAATGGGAATCAGAGCATCCAGGCCATCAGAAGGATGATGCATATTACAAACTCGACCGAAGAGAACAAGTAGCAATCTTCAGACTCCGCACAGGACATAACAGGCTGAAATACCACTTGTTCAATAAACTAAAGATAGGAGATACCGATGAATGTAATTGTAGAACTGGAAAAATGACAGCAAAACATTTGCTGCAGGATTGCCCAACGTATGCAGAACAGAGAAAGATATTTTGGCCCACACCTGCTTCATTTGAGGACAAGCTCTATGGAGATATCAACAAGCTAAAGTTGACCACAGCTTACTTTAACTACATACAGGTTGACATTTAAAGGTGCATGAAGACCCAGAGGCATGAAATGGAATATTGCTTGGATAGCAAATCCATTATGTGGAAAGTCCAAATCGAAAGCTCGCTGTGTGGGCTTCATAAGAGGTGGAAAAGTGTCTTAGTGGCACAAAATGGAATATTGCTTGGATAGCAAATCCATTACGTGGAAAGTCCTAATCAAAAGCCCATTGTGTGGGCTTCATAAAAGGTGGAAAAGTGTCCTAGTGGCATGAAATGGAATATTGCTTGGATAGCAAATCCATTACGCGGAAAGTCCGAATCAAAAGCCCACTGGAGAGAGTGGCTTCACAAAAGGTGGAAAAGTGTCCTAGTGGCACAAAATGGAATATTGCTTGGATAGCAAATCCATTACGTGGAAAGTCCGAATCAAAAGCCCACTGTGTGGGCTTCATAAAAGGTGGAAAAATGTCCTAGTGGCACAAAATGGAATATTGCTTGGATAGCAAATCCATTACGTGGAAAGTCCGAATCGAAAGCTCACTGTGTGGATGTCATCTGCAGACTGCATACTTCTGGTTTCCGGAAGAACAGCCTATGGTGAACGGAAGGCCCAATATACGGAAGTGAGGCTAAGCAGCCATGTGCAGGACGTGACGATTCCTTGGGTGAGCCCAGTACCAGAGCGCTATGTATCGGCTCTGCAAGTATGGAAGCCTCCTTGGATGGCGGGGAATGCCCATGGTCTGCCCCTGCCTTCCCTTGAGGGCTAACCAGGATCTGTGGCTGTTCTATATGGACCAGCTGGGATGGGGGATAACACCACAACAGTGAGAGTCAAACGTCCGAAGAAACCCCCGGGAAGGTTAACCCGGTCAACAAATGCACGCAGAAGTCGGATGTGTCGGCCTAACGGCGCAAGAACGCAGCTCTGCTGTAAACAGGCACAACGCAATCACATCCGAAAAAAACAAAACGGATGAACGAAGAAGAAGAAGAAGACATACTGCGATTGAAATACAGCTGTGGGCGATTTGGAAGCTGACCGACTTGCGTTGGTTTCCATATTATGGCGTGAGTGCCGGGCGTTCAAAGAGCAACGGCAAACTATTACGCGTAAACTTGCCTAGTAATCACAAACAGCCAAAAAATGCTGGGGTGTGACTCCGACGTCCTGTAAAGGATATGCAACTAACTTTTTAAAATATCTATTTCCATGTCCTTTGCGGACGTGAGAATCAATCCCAACCGCATGTTTATTTACTGGGCTAATTTACTTTCAGTAGTTCGCCATTGATTTCTGAACGAGAAGTAAACGTTAGGTCCAGCTGACTGCTTTAGAGAACGCATTCATTACGACCGCAGTCATCGCACCGGAAGTTTAAGCGCCGCATAGAACCCTGCGGCAATGCTCACCTCATATATGTATCCATCCATCCATCATATGCCGATAAGCGTGGGCGGTCATGTTGTGCCATCTCACTCCATCACCAGAGTCGTGGATCAGCTCCGTGTTCCTATCTCGACCATGCCACGTGGCCAAGCCATCCAAGTATTTACTTCTCCGTCTTCCCCTTGGTCTCTTCTCTTCAATCTTGCCAGTTGTCACCAAGTTCTCCAAGTCATTTCTTTTCATAACATGCCACAAATATTTTTGACTGTCTACGTCTAATGACTCTAATTAATTTTACGTACTTCATTTCTTTCTCGAAGGACTTGTTCATTGGTTTGTATGTCTGTCTATGGTATTCATTGCATTTTCCTCAGAAACCACATTTCCACAGCCATCAGATGTTTTTCAGCTTGACTGCTCATTGTCCACGCTTCACATGCATACAAAAGTACAGGTTCTATGTAGCACTTCAACACTCTTTTTTCTCTTTTCAATTGATAACTCTTTATTGGTCAGTATGTTTTTCATCTTGTTCAATATCTTCAAGGCATCTCCCATAAGATGTTATGACTGTTCCGAGATCACAGTATCGATTCACTTGTTTAAGAATATGCCCATCTACTCGTATATCACACTGGTATTTCCTTCTTCCCAGTGGCGACCATAATCTGTGTCTCCTTACTATTCAGTTCTAACCCTCGTTGTTCACTGTGTGCAACAACTGCATCTACTAAATGTTGCAGGTCTTGTTCATTGTCTGCAATCAAGGCTTTATTTTCTGCATATCTAATGTTATTGATGTATCGTCCCTCCCAATGTTGATTCCTTCCATATCTTCTATATTTCTGAAAATATTTTCACTGTACAGGGAGAAAAGATCTAGAGACATTACACATCCCTGTCTCACACCTTTTTAAATAGGCTGATATTGACCTACATCGTAATCAATTCTGATGGCAGCTTGTTGTTTCCAATATATGATTTCTTTTTTACAATTCTAAGGTCTTTTCCATCAATTTGTAGATCTTCAAGCATCCTTATCATGTCGACATGTCTCACTTTATCGAAAACCTTTGTGTAGTCAATAAAGCAAAGATATAGACCTTTGTTTACTTCTATAGAACGTTCAATTACTGGTCTCAGTATATACACAGCATGTACTGTACCCTTGCCTCAAACCCACATTGTTCTCCTCCTATTTCTGGTTGTATTTTCTTCCTAACTCTTTGCATGATAATTCTCAGCAAAATCTTTGTGATGTGGCTCATTTTACTTATTGTTCGTTGTTCACATTACAAGGCCCCTGATTTCTTCTGGATTGCAATAAATATAAATAATGTTCGCATATCCTTTACAGGACATCGCTGTCAACATCAGCATCTTTCAGCTGATTGTTGATTTCTTTGGCATGATTACGCTCAGTAGTGTGCCATTGCTTTCTGGGCGGCCGGCTCACATACCCCGTAACTTACCGACGCGATTCGAACCACTGCTAATTCTCACCGTCGTCACGTTACTTACGAGAGTATACGAGATTACGGAGAAAAGTTGCTAACCTCTAGGCCAGGAAGCCGGCTGCAATAAATATAGAATTACATAATTCAGGAGGTATCTCCGGCATCGTATATTGCGTTCAGCAGTCTGGTGGCTTGGTCTATAACATATTCTTCTAAGGCATTGATCATTTCTATTGTGATGGTATCTGTAACCGGGGTCTTGCCACTTTTCATATGGTTAAGAGCATACTGAACTTCCATCTTCAAAATTGATGGTCCTCCATTATTATTCTGATAATCATATTGTTCTTCATATATATATATAACTTCCGGTACGGTGATGACAGGGTATCGGGATCGGTTTCTACCGACGTCAGTTCGGATTTCAGCTGTGATTTCTCTTTCAGAAATCAATGGAAAACGTTATTGTTGTGTGTGAATACCATTTTTACAGGACACTGCTGTCACCACCAGCATTTTACTGCTATTGCTGATATCTTGGCAAGTTTACGTTGAGTAGTTTGCCATTGCTTTCTGAACGACCGGCTCCCATACTAACTCGTTAAAACCCAGCGCCACGTGGTCTACTGTCAAATCGCGCTCAGCTTTTTTTCGAACGTGGGTGAGCGGGCTTACGAATCGCGTCCGTAAGCACTTGGTCAGGGAGACCGGCAATGGCAAACTAGTGAACTTAAAATTGCATAGAAAATCAACTTTGCGGTTGGTTAGTGGGAATCCATTGCAGCTAACCCTCGTCACGGAGACGGCACTCGACTGAACAAATCAGGACATTTTAAAAAGAAATCATTTGTAAGAAGTGTGTAAGAATTCTACCTACTTTGACGAAAGAAGCTGGTGAAGGAGACGACAACGAGTAGAAGCAAGAGTGCTGTATCCCCGACCAGCCTTCCCCCAGTATGAAATCTGAGATTGAAAGCGAAACCCGGATCCCCCCGTTCACGTTGGCACGGCCCGAAGGCCTACATCAGCCTAGACGTCTCGGGTGACACAAAAACGTTCTAAATGAATGCCGGGGAATCTATGTTCGCTGAAATATGAAACTCCTTCGGAGAAAACTGAACCCTTTGTCAATAAAAGACTTGTTTTTCTAGCCTTCAGTTGAAAGGCATAGTCTAGTTTTAATTTTAGAGAAATAACTGCATCAAAATAGGTGGGTTTAGATCCATTGTAGATGTTGTCTTTCACTCTGTGGTAAGAGAATAGGTGTGGGGTAACAGACGAGGCCTGGACATTGAACAAGCAACTAGAAAATCGAATAAAGGCCCCGGAGATGTGGATATACAGCAGAATATGTCGTATTTCATGGAAACAAAGACAATCAAATACAGAGGTTCTAGAAAAACTGGAAATGAAGAGAGAGTTGATGAAAGAAATAAAAAAGATGCAAGTGAAATACTTTGGCAAAAGTAAAAGACAACAATCTAATTAAAAACCATACTGGAGGGTAAGGTTGGGGTAAAGCGAGCAAGAGGCAGACACCGATACAAGTTGGAAGATAACATCAAGAGATGGACGAAAATAAATCTAACAGAATGCACAATCATGGCGAGAGACAGACAGTGTTGGAGATTCATTGCAGCCAACATATATTGTGGAGAAGGCACCTGCTTGATTGAACAGACGATTCTGGCGGGTCAGTATCGACAGAGAGGTCAGCGTGGCTGAAAGATTAAAAGTGCTCGATTTTAAACCACATGTGCTCTGATGGCGAGGCAGTGAGTTCACTCCCAGTCATTTGGACTTAACCGTTGACTTCTTGTTCAGAAAGCAATGGCAAGCTACTGAATGTAAAAATGCCTTGAAAAGTAACCTGCTGTTGACCGCAATGCCCCGCAAAATGACACGAAACACGATAGTGCTGTAGGATAATGCACAGTGGGAATTCGGCTGAAATTGTTATGCAATGACTATATACTTTCTATTCTCGGCTGCCGACCCTGTGATCTTGGGTTCGGTCACATCGGGGTTGGATTAGAATTTTAAATATTGACCTGGCCTTCCATTTCGAGCCAGCTTAAAATGGGTAACAGGGGGTGTGGTAGGAAGTAAAGGCTGCCGGTGCGATACTGACCACATCAGCCATGAGTACCGAGTGGTCTGTACAAGTATGGGTCTAGCACGCCTGCTGCACTTTAAGGCGTGTAAAGGGGTCCTTTAATTAATTAACTTAGTTATTGTTCGAATACAGTACAGACGAGACTTTAAGTGAAATGACGTATAGCAAAAACTATATCCCATAGAATTAAATGAAATACAGTGTATTATGTAATGTTTATTTTGATGGTTTTTGATATTTATTGGCTAAATAGAGGTGGGTTGGAGAGCGAGTGGTAGAGTTATTGGGACGTAGAGGTATTACATTCTACCTTTTCATCTGAGGATGAAACTGTAACCTCTTCCTGTCTCTTTTTCTGGCACTTCTGTGCTTGAACAAACAATTTGTCCAATGTCTGCTGTACAGCAGTTTTCCTTTTCTCTAAGTAAGCGCAGAATAGGGCAAGTAAAAGCCTCGTTTAAAAAAATGAAGAGTATCTTATGCAATAAGTCACTATCATTGAATGTAAGAAAGGGAGTACTGAACTGCTATATAGATCATGTTTTGTTGTATGGCTGTAAATCTTGGAATGTAAATGAACAAATTAGAAAAAAATTGGAAGCAACAGAGATATGATTCCTGGGACGAATGTTGCGAATTCCTTGGACTGCCAGAATGACAAACGACGATTGCCTGAAAGTGGCTAATGAAACTAGAACATTATATACAACAATAAGACAGAGACAAACAGCCTTTTTAAGTCATGTGATGAGAAGAGAGGCACTGGAGTACGTCCTGAGAACTGGAAAGATCAAGTGGAAGAGAGGCAGAGGCCAACCAAGAGAAATGAAGCTGGATGGATTGAGACGGTGGAATGGAAAAAATATCAGCAGAGTTGATCCAAAACATCAAAGACCGAGATCTGTGGAGTGACATGAACACCTCCGCCAGCTGGCAGGGCACTTGATGATGATGATGAATCACCCTATATTCTCTACCCTATAAGCTGAACACTAACATAGCTTTTCGAATTTGGTCAAACATTTGATAGAGGTTTGCTCAAGCTTGTATATTTATGATTGTATGTTTCTTGATCAATTTGTTTAACTTATTAAGTGTCACGGTATCATTAATCGCCTTAAGCAACCCCCCTTAACTGCCATGGGCTTATATATCGCCAAAATGTTGTCATTGCATAATATTGTCTCAATTAAAATATCAGTACAGTAGTTTTTTCCTAACCAAGCTCCTTTAATTTGAAATATAATACATGTCTGCTACCATATTAACAATTTTAAAGTCATAACTATGACACAACCTCACTTCCCATTTCCCGTCATCAAATTTTGTTCGGTCCAACCTACGTCTTTGTTTGGTACTGACTCTGTTAAATGATAATCGTAGTAGACAATTTAAATTACTGTGGGAGTATGTGTGTTGTATATTTCAGCTTGGGGGGTTTATCGTTTTACTTTAGTTTATGTGATTTCTGCAGTGTGCACCTCGCGAGATGAGCGGAAATAGGTCAGGCAATATATTATGCAACCTAATTTTTGTGCCTTTGTTGTTCACATACACTACGAGAAACATTTTGTTTTAAATTCCATATTTTTGTATTTGCAGAAGTGCCCGACGGTGAAAGAGGCGTGGCCATTATTTGCTCGTGGTGTCAGCAGAACGGAAATAAGCTGTTTACCCTGGAGAGTACAAGCGGGAATAAGTCTTTCTGCAGCGAGGTGTGTTTTACACAATGCAGACGAGCATCCTTCAAAAGGAACAAGGTAAGAAGAAGAGGAGGTAGGAGGAGGAGGACGAGAAGGAGGAAGAAGAGGAAGGGGAGAAAAAGAATAAGAAGCCGAGGAGGAGGAGACGAGAAGAAGAGAATTAAGAAGATACGAAGAAGTAGTAGTACTAGTAGAAGTAGGGGAAAAGAAGAAGAAGAAGAAGAAGAAGAAGAAGAAGAAGAAGAAGAAGAAGAAGAAGAAGAAGAAGAAGAAGAAGAAGAAGATAAAGACGTGACAAGAAGAAGAATTGGGAAGAGGAGGAGGAGAAGGAGAATCCATAGAACGACATCAATTGCTTTAGTGTGTTTCCGTAGAGCAATGATTGTTATTTGTTTAATGTCTGTCATGATATGTCCATAAGCAGCATGCCCTGAACCTACATATTTTCTCTCCATTACAGTAACTGTTGACAGAATTGTTGTATCGGGTGTCATTATTTTTGCATTGAGATATACATTATGTTTGTACACTTCGCTAAATAATATCGCAAAGAATGGATAACAACCATGACTTTTAAACTTCCGGTGCATTGAAGGCGTGATAGCGGGAGAATTTCCTATCTCAGCCAATTGGACTCAAACGTTGACTTGTCGTTCAGAAATCAGTGGCAAACTAATGAACGTAAACAGTGCTGGGAATATCACCCCATGGTTGGGGTTGATCGGAACATCCTTCAAAGGACAGGCGACATTTTAAATGAGATCATCATCATCATCAAGTGCCGTGCCGGCTGGCGTAGGCGTTCATGGCTCTCCATAGATCTCGGTCTTTGGTTTTCTGGATCAACTCTGCTGCTGATATTCCTCCATGCCACCGTCTCAATCCATCCAGCATCACTTCTCTTGGTCTACCTCTGCCTCTCTTCCCCTCGATCTTTCCAGTTGTTACGATGTTCTCCAATGCCTCTCTTCTCATCACATGACCGAGGAAAGCTGTTTGTCTCTGTCTTATTGTTGTATATAATGTTCTAGTTTCATTAGCCTGTTTCAGGCAGTCGTCGTTAGTTACTCTGGCAGTCCAAGGAATTCGCAACATTCGTCTCAGGAACCACATCTCTGTTGCTTCTAATTTCTTCTTAATTTGTTCATTTACATTCCAAGATTCACTGCCATACAGCAAAACTGGTTCTACATAGCATTTCAGCACTCTCTTTCTTACATTCAGTGACAGTGACTTATTGCATAAGATACTCTTCATTTTATGAAATGCGGCTTTTGCCTGCCCTATTCTGCTCCTAATCTCTGTTGTACATCTTCCATCTGATGTTATAAATGCCCCTAGGTATCTAAAATTATCAACTTGGTTAAGGATTTTCCCTTCTATTTCTATGTCACATTTTGGTGTCACCATTTTCTTTGATATTACCATTGTTACTGTTTTCTTGATATTCAAGTTGAGTCCTTTCCTTGCACTCTCTGTTACTACAACGTCTAATAATTGTTGTAGGTCTGTTGAATTATCCGCCACCAATACTGTGTCATCTGCATAGCGTATATTATTTATATTATAACCTCCAACTAGTATTCCTGGCATCTCTTTGATCTCTCTCATTATTACTTCGCTATACAGGGAGAAAAGATCTGGTGACAAGACACACCCTTGTCGTACTCCTAGCTTTATCTGTTCGTAACTACCCTCTTTATTTCCCATTTTAATTGCTGCTACTTGGTTCCAGTAAATATTCTTTATTATTCTTAAATCTTTTCCATCAGTGTTGATATCTTCCAACATTTTAATCAGTTCATCATGTTTTACTTTATCAAATGCCTTAGTATAATCTATGAAGCACAAATATATGTCCCTCTGTTTCTCTATTGACCTTTCTATTAGTGTCCGCAATGTATAAATTGCATTGTTTGTGCCCTTTCCTTCCACAAATCCATACTGTTCTTCACTAATTTCCATTTTTATTTTCTTTTTGGTTCTTCTCATTATGATTCTGAGTAGAAGCTTAGTGATATGGTTTATAAGGTTAATTGTACGAAAATCTTCACAATCAATTGCTCCTGGTCTTTTTGGTATAGCTATAAATACAGATTTCAGCATATCACTGGGTAAATATCCACTGCTGTAAATATCATTCAACATTTTGGTTAATATATCTACTCCAAATTCTCCCAAAACTTCTAATTCTTCTATTGTGATTTCATCTGGCCCAGCTGTTTTTCCTTTCTTCATACGTTTCATAGCGTCAGCGACTTCTTCTTTCAGAATAGGTGGACCTTCTAAGTTACTATCTTCTGTTAATTCTGCCCTTTCTCCTTCATATAATTCTCTTATATACTCATTCCACCTCTTCATTATAGCATCTTCCTCTAATATTATCTTTCCTGTTTTTGATTTCAAACACCCTGTATTTATTCTTATTTTTTTTCCTGTAAGCTCACTGATTTGTCTGTGCATATTTTTTGTATCTTTAATGGAATTTAATTCAATTTTTTTGCATTGCTCGTTTAACCAACTTTCTTTAGCCTTTCCACATTTATCTTTTATTTCTTTATTTATCTTAGCGTATTCTTGTTTGTCATTTTTATACTGTTTTCTTTTGTCCATCAGGTTTAAGATATCTTCATTCATCCATTTTTTCTTAGCTATTTTGCCTCTCTCTGGTAATACTTCTTTGCTAGTTTGATGAATGGAGTCCCTTAACATTTCCCATTGTTCATCTATACTCTGTATTTTAGTTATTGCATTGTACCTATTTTTCACAGTCACTCTGTATTGTTCTTGCATTTCTTTATCTATTTTTAGAACCTCTTTATTAAGTCTCATGTTCTTAACCATTTTTTTCCCTCTCTTTAATCTTACTTTTATTTGTCCACATAGTGGTACATGATCACTATTACAGTCAGCACCAGGCATTGTCTTTACATTAATTAAAGCATTTCTAAATCTTTTATTAATTAGTATGTAGTCAATTTGGTTGCGTATTTTCTTATCAGGGCTTATCCATGTGTACAGTCGTCTTTTATGGTGTTTAAACCATGTGTTTCCAATTATCATATCATTGATATTTGCCCATTCTATTAGCTTTTCCCCTCTTTCATTTCTTGTACCTAAACCATAATTCCCCACTACATCCTCCATTTTTCCCTTTCCTACTTTTGCATTAAAATCACCAAGTATTATCTTTATTTCTTGTGATCCAATTTGAGCCATCGCCATTTCTATTTCGTCGTAAAAGTGTTGTATTTCTTCATCACTACTGCTTGCTGTTGGCGCATATACTTGTATAATATTTATGTCTATTGGTTTGCCTTTGATTTTTACCATAATAACTCTATCTGAAATACACCAGTATCCATTAATTGACTTGGCTGTTTTTTCGTCTAATATTATTCCTACACCTTTTTCATGTGTATCCCCTCCAGAATAAATTATTGTGTGATTGTCAGCTATAATTTTGCCCGATCCCTTCCATCTCATCTCACTAACGCCTAGTATATTCATTTTCATGCTATCCATCTCTCTTAGAACATTGGTCAACTTTCCTAGCTCATTTAATGTCCTAACATTCCATGTTCCTACTCTAAATTTATTTATTTTAGTTAAGATTTTGCCATCAGTAGCTGGATGACGGTCTGGTGTCACCTGTGGCTCATGACTGTCCCTACCGGACGAGGATGCCCTAAGACAGCCATTAACGTCCTTCACTAACTTTGATTTATGTTTTGCCATGAAGTCTTGGGAAGATAATGTGGTGGTTTCCCCTTGCCTTCCACATTCACATGGTGGTCTTGTTACCTCTGCTTTTGACAGCCATTTCCGACTGTAAGGACAAGTGAGTGCCCTGCTCTGCTCAGCTGCAGAGTTGTCCACTTATTCCGGTGGATACTCGGTCCCCAGAGCTGTGTTAGCCACACCGTAGTGTGTTTCCATCCTCTACCGCGTGGAGGTGCAGTTGGGATTTTCCCTTCATAAAGTTATGGTCTCTGACCAAAACTCTCCAGTACTTTTAGAGATCATAGGTACCGTAAAAATAAGGAGAACTAGATGGGTGGCAGAGATACGACGGAAAGACGGACGTGTAAATAAGGGAGAATCTTTAGAGATGGGGTGGACAAGGAACGTAATAGTGTTCCTTCTTGACGAGAGACGCAGAGCTTTGGATTCAGTGCAGTTAGCCTGCACATCCACACATAAGAAAAGGTTATATGTACCAAATATTAATTGTAGCAAATATTAAATGCTTGAAGAGATTTTGTTGTATGGTGTAAGGGAGTAGCAAGTGTTTCTACGGTATAATGAGCTGCTTTGACCTAGCTGAGAGTTTGAAACCAAAGCGATTACCAACAATGCAATATTCTTATGTCTCTAGCAATATTCTTATGTCTCTACCAGGTCTGTGAATGGTGCAAGCATGTTCGCCACACACTCAACTTCGTGGACTTTCAAGATGGTGACGTCCAGCTGCAGTTCTGCAGTGAGAAATGTCTGAACCAGTACAAGATGAACATCTTCTGTACGGAGGCCAGACAGCATCTTGAGCAGATCCAGAACATGGCCGGCGAAGACGCCAAAAGCGGTATAGGTCCTGGCAAGGGAGGCAAACATGAGAAAGAAATATTGATCACTCCTGATCTTTGGTTATCTGCCCATTCAAATGCTAAAGTGGATATCAAACAAGAAGTGAATGAGGATGAACAAGAAGCAGTTCTAAGTTTAAGGACGGATAATACTATGAGTGCTAGGAGAATCCGTGATGGAGAGGAATCAGGTGAGATCCAGGACTCTGAGGTCAGATGGCCAGGAGGCGTTGAGACGAGGTCTATACTTAGTGACCATAGCAGTTGCTCTAACGAAGATCGTGGGAGTCAGAAAGTAAAATCCTTGCTCCTGTCTCGACAGAAGAAGGACAGGCCAAGTTCGCGTTATGTAAACTCCAACACTGGTTCCAAAACTGCTTCAAACTCTTGCTATCACGACAGGGACAGAAGCAGAAAATCAATTTCTGGTATAAATGGCGACATCAATTCTCATGAAGCTCGCCAGAACACTCCTTGTGGAAAAGAGAAAGATGCATACACAAGTGTATCCCCTCAGAAGAGTGCCACATTTCCATCTGGCATAAGTGCGGCCGCTTTCAATCCACAACATATGAGTGCCTTGTCAATGATGCCCAACTGGGCGACATCTCAGCTTTTGACAATGATGCCTTCTTCTTCCTTTGGCGCAACAAACATCAATTCTAGTCTTGGGAGTTTAGGTTATATACCAAACACTTTACTGTACTCTAGTCTGTTTGGTCCAAACTCACTACCAATGACTGCCCAAAAGGATACTGCATCATCCAGTCTGTCCAGCACAAGAACTGAGTCAAGACGCGAAGCACGTATAGATAAATCATTTGAAAGAGAACGCGCGAATGTCAGAGGAGAGAGCACAGAGAGATCCACAAGGTCTACATCTTCGTCATATTCTTCCTCGGACACACCAGGTCCTCCATCTACTCCAGGTGCAACAGTGAATGCAATACCTGAACCGACTACCAGTTTTATTCCTGGCTTTAATCAGCATCTCCATCATCCTCTTCAGACTGCTGACCTGGGCCAGGCTATGCCCATTCCTCACTACCTGAATGATCCAGCAATGGCAGGGCTGTATCCTCTAGGCTACAACCTGAATCACGCACAAAGAAATGGTCCTTCATTAGTAACAGGACTTCCTCCTGCAGCTCAAGTCCCACACCATACAACACCAGGATCCACAGCTGCACCCCAACAACTGACAATACCACCAGTAACAGTTCTTGTTCCATACCCTATCGCTGTTCCGATTCCAGTCCCAATTCCCATCCCTCTTCCCATTGCTCCAGAAAAACTCTTTGCCTTCTTTAAAGAGAAATCTACACAGAATAAAGCCACAACATCCACACCATCTACCCAGCAATGGTTACCTGAACACAGGTCAACTTCACCACAAGTTGGTCGATCTGGAGCACCTAGTGTCAGCCACTCAAGCATAAGCCCAGGTGTCTCTTCTCATAATTCACCAAAGGCTGTACCCTTTCTGTGCCATCCGTATGGATCTTCTTTGACCATCCTCAATAGCACAGATCCTGCCCTAGTCCTGCCTAGTGAACGCGATTCTGCAGACTCAATAACCACCTTGAGACGAGAAATTGCTGGATCACAGAAAAAACCCATGGCTACTTCCCCATGTTCTACCACAAGCTTAAAACGCACAAACGTGCCCACACGGCATCTTACACTTGACCCTTCCAAGAAGCCCAGACTGGACTGTCATCCTCCTATGTGCAGTGAGGATGAGGCTATTGACCTGAGTAAAATGTCTTCGAGATCAAGCTCCCCAAGAGTATCCGGCAACTGTTCTGAGAAGGAAAACTCAACATTTGTCAAACACACTTCCTTAAGTGACACAGATGCTGACAGTTCTTCGCAGACATCCACGCTTGCAGTTCCTAGAATCCACATAATAACTGAACATGGTGATCCTCCATTGTGTCAGTCCTCTGCTGGCGTCACCTTGCCTTCCCCGTCACAGCAATCAAACTATTCGGGCAGGCGCAGCCGGATTCTTGACGCTCCCAGTATACCCAGAAAAGTGCGAAGTCCCTCCCCGGAGAGACGCTACGTAAGGACGGTCCCACGAGACATGGTGGAAGCAGCCAGGAGGCGTGGCCTAAGGGCACGTGTTCGCACTAAATAAGTAACTAATCTAAACACAATCATCAGACCACTCCCATCCTATACTTCTATTCTCGGCTTTCAAGTGACGCATCAACTCTTCAACGTGTGGCAAGAGCTTCCAATCTACCATTACCCCTAACCCGTTCAAACTCAGAAGAATTGTTATATTAGGGTCCATCCCTGGCTCAGATTAATAATTTTGCGACGGAGTCAGACACAATTCGGATAATAATCTGAAGGTGTCTGTTGTCCAAAGAGGGTAATAACGAGCGTTGCAGAATATGGCTTTTTTTCGCAGTCTGTTATAAAGACTCTTGATCATTTTCCAGTGCCTCGGTGTCGTACAATTGCACGCCTGTAATCTAATGTCCCAAAGCCCGAGCCCGCTATTGATCTCTGATGTGATAGGGGAATTCAATTGTGTAGGCCTGAAAATACATTCATTCATGCAGTAGCATTTCCTTTGCAGAACCTCGCACCCATAACAAGCGCCCGGAAAACTTCTCCGTCATTAGCAAGATGTCCCGCGTCCGATACACCCATCTGGAGATCATCTGCCACATCCTGCACCCATCTTCTTTTTGGCCTTCCTCATCCTCTCTTCCTGGGCATATACCCCTCCATTATTATTCTCTCCAAACTTTCATGACGTTTCAAGCGACCAAAATAATTCAATTTTCTTTGTTTTATCGTCTTTAGTATTCCTCTTGCTAGCCGTGGTTCAATGACTATCCCCACACCGTGTCTTGCCCTTTCTTGCTGTTCCACTCCAGAGTAGACAAACGTGTAACTGTGGTGGATCTCCTTGCATCCTACCCCCTTTATTCTGGTGTCCGCTATTCCATGGGAATATCGATACATGAAGCCCATAAGCGGGCACTCTCCCGCTGTTTATACTTTACCACGACACCGCAAGATACAAGAGGAACATGATGAGATGAGATGAGGTGAGATCGTCTTTAGTTGCCAACTTTCTTCAATATTCGGTTCTTGTCGTATGAATGCTTTTGTTCTTTTCTGTATTCAGGATATTCGTAGAACCCGTCTATAACATTTATATTCAAAAAATGAATTGTTGAGCCTGAGGAATTAATGCTGCCTGGCTAGTGCAATCGCCGTGAACTTGCAGGTTAGGATGTCCTTTTGCCTCCGACAGAAAAAATATCCACACCTTACCGGGGATTCCAACCCGGATCTTAAGAAGGAGAAGCCAGTAACCCGGCTTCTTTTCATGCCTAGGGAGTCTTCAGTGTCCTGTGTCTGCCGTGGGTGTGGTCGGCTTGTTCCTCGTCTTGAACATTTATTTGAACTTGAAAATAAAATTGAACTTGAACATATAGTTGAACTTGAACATATATTTGAACTTGAAAATATATTTGAACTTGAACATATGTTGAACTTGAACATATATTTGAACTTGAAAATATATTTGAACTTGAACATATGTTGAACTTGAACATATATTTGAACTTGAACATATGTTGAACTTGAACATATATTTGAACTTGAACATATGTTGAACTTGAACATATATTTGAACTTGAACATATGTTGATCTTGAACATATATTTGCCCAGGAATGCTAACCTGGTCAAAAATGCACGAAAAAGCCGGATGTGTTGACCTAAGGGTTTCGACACAAGGGTGCCTAACGCAAACCGCAATCACATCTGAAAAAACACTTCGGATGAACGCAAAGAAGAAGAAGAAGAAGAACATATATTTGAACTAGAACATATATTTGAACTTGAACATATATTTGAACTTGAACATATGTTTGAACTTGAACATATATTTGAACTTGAACATATGTTTGAACTTGAACATATGTTTGAAATCGAAGCAGGAGTGCGAGGGTGATGCTTTCTGTCACCTTTATTCTTCTGACTGACTACAGACACAACTAGTAAGACAAAAATAGCTGTCACCAAAAATTGATATCAATGGACAGCTTGATGATGTGCGCGCCACCGACGACATTTCCCAACTATCAGACACAAGAAATCAAACACCAAGGGAGGGTGGGGGAGTTCTTAGTCCCACATATGCGTCTTTCGGCTCAATGCAGTCGTTTGCCAATGTTAGTGGTCCTGTATTGGTAATGTTTTCTCGGGCCTATTGAAACGGCACTTTCATCTTAGCCAGAAGGCCGAGAAGTGACTACAAACTTGACATGCCAGCATTGTTTTACCATGGTTTGTCATTTACTAGGCAATGTGCGTTGGGTAGTTTGCCGTTGATTTCTCAAACACCGATGCTTATACCATTGTATGAAAACTAGCGCGAGGCGGTCTGTGAGATTGAAAACTTGACATAATGTGCAATATTCGATAGACACTATAATTTTCTTTTTCAGAATCTATTTTTAACATTTCAACTTATATTTTATGGATTAAATGCAGTTATTTCGTCATTACCAGAAGTATGAACGTGTACTTCAAGTTACAGGTACCGATCTAACTGCAATGTGCTCGTTTCATAAAATGAATACCATATAAACTGTATTCTATCTAATTGAAGTAACATGAACAATTCGATTCTATTTTGTAACATAGAAGAATGTGATGAAACTGCTTTGCTTATACTGTAATTGTATGTATAATGCTTTGCTTCCCTTTGATTGCTTAAGTTACTTCCCCTGATATAATCTGTACAGTGACTGTTAAGGGCTACAATGTTTAACGTTTTGTGCATTGTGAATACTGTGAGCTGCTTCCCTTATTTCATGTGTAAATTATTTTGCATTTCCTTTGCAAAACGTTGCAATCAATCCCAACCCCAATTTGACTTACTAGGCAATTTTACGTTCAGTAGTTTGCCATTTCTTTTTGAACTGGTAGTCAACGTTGAATTCCAACTCACAGGTATAGGGAACGATTCCGCTACTTCACAGTCAGCACACGGGAAGCTTAATGACAATCGCATTTGGCCTACAGCAATATCATTTGCTTCGTTTTAATCACTGGAATAGAAGAAAAAGCAGCGGCTGCAGCAGGTTATAACAATATGAATTGGAAACAAATAGGTATATTTAGCTCCTGCGAGAAGAAACGTATTAAACACAAACACGTTGTACATACCTTACAAGGAGATCCATCGTATACCGGAATACAGCTGAAAATCCAAAATCAGAAGCAATCAATAAATATATAAAATGAATAATAAAATAAAATACACACAGATGCGTACAACCTGTATTATACGCATTGTGTGTATTTTATTTTATTATTCATTTTATATATTTATTGATTGCTTCTGATTTTGGATTTTCACCTGTATTCCGGTATACGAGCGGTTCATCCCCCACTGGTGACTTGCGGGATAACTGAGCCGGCCGCTCAGAAAGCAATGGCAAACTACTGAGCGTAATCTTGCCAAGAAATCAACAGACAGCTGAAAGTTGCTGCTATTGGCAGCGATGTCCTGTAAAAGGATATGCGAATTAAAAAAGCAATTCCGGTATACGATGGATCTCCTTGTAAGATATGTGCAACGTGTTTGTATTTAGTACATTTCTTCTCGCAGGAGCTAAATATACCTATTTGTTTCCAATTAATCACTGGAGCCAAGGTGGCGTTTTGGTTAGGCACTCGCCTGCAGGCTTGGGAGTTAGGGGTTCGATTCCTCATAAAGATGGATATTACAATTCACATGGCCTCCAAGAATCACAGGACTGAAATAGGTACCGGCAATGTCTTCGGATATAAAGGCGGCGGCGTGATATTGACCACATATTGACCATATGGCAGAGTACCGATTGGTCTATACAAATATGGGTTGAGCACCATGTGCCCCATGCGTCCTAAGTCTAAGACTGGTGATCGTGGGAGATGGGTAATCATGGCCGCCAAACACTTATGGAGATAGCGGACGATGATGATATCTAACACCACTTACCCCACAGCTATATATTGTGAGTCAATGTTACAGATAAAGTTAAATCGTATAGCTCATGTGTCAGCTGGAGTGGATGTTCAAGTGACGTAGAGCGTGCACTTTAGTTCGTGAGTGAAGATTGTGCATGCTTGTGTGAGTGTACGCGCGAGCATGTGTGTGTGTGTGTGTGTGTGTGTGTGTGTGTGTACACACATCCATTAGATGTTGACTGCGTCCTTATCCTAGAGAAGAAGGCGAAGCTTCAAAGAAAGAAGGAAAGAAACGCAGGTAAAAAGAAAATTGGTATATAAATAGACAATTAAAAGAAGAGAGAGGGTTGGGGGGAGAGAGAGAGAGTGTGTGTGAGAGAGAGAGAGTGAGTGACAAAGAGAGATGACAGACAGATAGACAGACAGATGGTCAGACGGACACAAAAATAAAGATAGAGAAAAAGAGATAGATAATGAGAGAGAGAGAGATAATGAGAGAGAGAGAGAGAGAGAGAGAGAGAGAGAGAGAGAGAGAGAGAGAGAGAGAGAGAGAGAGGGCAGCAGAAAGAAAGGAAAGGCAATAATAATAATAATAATAAGACGAAGAAGAAGAAGAGAGAAAGGCAGACAAAAGGTAAGACTGCCTAAAGAAAGAGAGAGATAGACAAAAGGAGAGTGAGATATATAGATAGATAGATAGATAGATAGATAGATAGATAGAGAGAGAGAGAGAGAGAAGAGAGAGAGAGAGAGAGAGAGAGAGAGAGAGAGAGAGAGAGAGAGAGAGAGAGAGAGAGAGAGAGAGAGAGAATAAATGAACAAGAGATTCACCTAACATGTGTTCCCTTGTAAAATACAAAATATCCAGTGTCTGTGCATATGTAGTCATACCCTACACAACACAATTTGTTATATAATAAATGCCTTAAGCCAATTTGCGTATGTCATGAGCCCTTTTTTTATAAATGTATTTGTTCTTTACACATGTTTTGTCCGTTCATTATACATGCAGTGCCGCTCTGACGTAATATGTCCCTTAGCTGATTCAGTGCTAAACAGAAAGAGGTTAGGACCAAACAATAATGGATAGTGGAAAATGGGAAGTAAGAATATGTCACAGTTATGATCTGGCAGTAGACATGTTGTATTGTGTATCAAATTAAAGGGATGTGCTTAGAGAAATCTGTTATATAAGCCCATGGCAAATACGGGAAGTCGCTTTAAGACGATTAATCTTCCCGTGACATTTAATCAGTTAACAGAAAAACAGAAGTAATGGTAATTACAAAAGAGAAATGTCTTCCCAAATGTAACATCTAAGTGACCGGAAGCAATCTGAAACAAGTATTTGGGTACTTTAATAACAAAATATGGAAAATGTATTAAGGAAGTTACACGCAAAATAGCTCAAGCAAAGGAAAAATCAATCAATCAATCATGTGCCATGCCGGAAAGCGTGGGCGGTCATGACTCGCCATTTCACTCGATCACCAGTGTCGTGGATCAGCTCAGTGTTCCTGTCTCGTCCATGCCATGTGGCCAAGCCATCCAGGTATTTTCCTCTCAGTCTTCCTCTTGGTCTGTTCCCCTCGATCTTGCCAGTTGTCACTAAGTTCTCCAACCCATTTCTTCTCATAACATGTCCAAAAAATTTTGACTGTCTACGTCTAATTTCTCTAATTAGTCTACGATGTTCATTTGTCTCCTGTAGTACTTGGATCATTGGTTTTTCTGTCTGTCCATGGTATTCTTTGCATTTTCCTCAGAAACCACATTTCTGCAGCCATCAGATGCTTTTCAGCTTGACTGCTCATTGTCCAAGTTTCACATCCATACAAAAGAACAGGCTCTATGTATCCCCTCAACACTCTTTTTCTCGTTTCAATTGACATCTTTTTATTGGTCAGAATGTTTTTCATCTTGCTAAAGGCTACTTTCGCCATGGCGATTCTTGTTCTAATCTCTTCAAGGCATCTCCCATCAGATGTTATAACTGTTCCAAGATAATTGTACCGATTCACTTGTTGAAGAATATTTCCATTTACTTGTATATTACATTGTGGCACTTCTTCCTTCCTACTGACGACCATAACCTGAGTCTTTTTACAATTTAATTCTAACCCCAGTTGCTCACTGTGTACAACAACCGCATCTACTAATTGTTGCAGGTCCTGCGCATTGTCTGCAATTAATACTGTATCATCTGCATATCTAATGTTATTGATGTTTCGTCCTCCAATGCTGATTCCATTTATATCCTCTACATTTCTGAAAATATTTTCACTGTACAGGGAAAAAAGATCTGGAGACATCACACATCCCTGCCTAACACCTCTCTTAATTGGCTGATACTGTCCCACTTCATTATCAATCCTTATTGCAGCTTGTTGTTTCCAATATATGTTTTTTATAAGTCTAATGTCTTTCCCATCAATTTGTAGATCTGCAAGCATATCCACCATGCTGACATGTCTAACGCTATCAAAAGCCTTTGTATAGTCAATAAAGCAAAGATGTATATCCTTGTTTACTTCTATAGCACGTTCAATAACTGTTCGCAGCATATACACAGCATTTACTGTACCCTTTCCTTCTACAAACCCACATTGTTCTTCCCCTATTTCAGGTTGTATCTTCTTCCTCATTCTTTGCATGATAATTCTTAGCAAAATCTTTGTGATGTGACTCATTATACTAATTGTTCTATGTTGATCACATTCCAAGGTTCCTGATTTCTTTGGGATTGCAATAAATATAGAGTTACATAATTCAGGAGGTATATCTCCAGTATCATATAATGTGTTCAGCAGTCTGGTGACTTGATCTAGTCCAAATTCTTCTAAAGCTTTAATCATTTCTGTTGTGATGTTATCTGCACCGGGGGCCTTGCCAGCTTTCATATGCTTAAGAACATTTCGAACCTCCATCTCCAAAATTGGCGGTCCTTCATTATTAAATCTAATATCATACTGTTCGTCTCTGTTATCATCATAAAGGTGTTTCACATAATCTGTCCATACCTGTAGAATCTGGTCTTTTTCTATTATGATTTTGCCATCTTCAGTTTTTAGACACCCTGTTGATGTACTTGTTCTTTTATTAGTAAGTTCCTGAATTCTTTTGTGCACTAATTTGGTGTTTTGACTGTTGTGTTGGCTTTCAATTTCTAAGCACTTTTCCTCAAGCCATGCTTCTTTTGCCTCCTTACATAATGTTCTGACTTGTCTGTGAATTTCTTCATATTTGACAGAATTATTTTTGTTGAGTCTTCTTGTTTCCATGAGGTGTAAAATTTCTTCCGTCATCCATTTCTTACGACCCACCTTCTTTAATTTTGGAATAGTTGTTTCTGCAGCCACATTGATTGAAATCTTCAACGTTTCCCATTGATCATCCACATCCTGGAATAGGATCTCTAGATCAGACAAAATTTCGAATCTGTTCTGTACTTCTATGTTGAATTTGTTTTGTATTTCCTTGTCATTACTCAATGTACACAAATCATATTTAGTGTTTCCTGTTATATACTTGACTTTCTTCAACTTTATCCTCAATGTTCCTGTGAGTAATCTGTGGTCACTATAACAATCAGCACTGGGAACTGTTTTTGCTATTGTTAATGCATTTCTAAATCTTCTGCTAATGAGAATGTAGTCAATCTGGTTTCTAATCCTGCTATCAGGACTCCTCCATGTCCATAATCTTCTAGGGTGTTGTTTGAACCAGGTGTTTCCTACAATCATTTCCTGTTCTTTTGCCCACTCTACGAGTCTGTATCCTCTTTCATTTCTCTCTCCTAAACCATAGTTTCCTACTGTGTATCTATCTCCTTGATTTCCTACTTTTGCATTGAAGTCCCCTATTATGATGTTTATTTCTGAATTTTTACATTTCTTTAAGGCAGACTCTATGTCATTATAAAATTCTTTTACACTATCTTCACTGGATTCTCCTGTTGGGGCATATACTTGAATAATATTTATGCTAAAAGGTCTGCCACTTAATTTAACTAGTAGAACTCTGTCCGACACGGCCCAATATCCTTGAATAGATTTTGATGTTTTCCGGTCCAGAATAATTGCCACTCCCCTATGACGATCTTCACCTCCAGAATAAATAATCTTGAAATCTTCTTCTATCTTGATGCCTGCTCCTGTCCATCTCGTTTCGCACATACCTAAAATATTAATTTTTTCCCTTTCAATTTCTTGTTTTATGTTCTATAATGTTCCGTCGTTGTTTAACGTCCTAACGTTCCAAGTTGCTAATTTTAACGTCTCTGTCCTTGTCTTGCGATGATCGGTCTTTAAGCGAATCATGATATACTAGGCACTTGTAAAGAGGTAGTTTGCCGTTGCTTTCCTCTATGGCAGTGACCTTACTGGTCGGTGAACGCAGCCATTGACTCAATACGAGTTCGTCTGCCTGCCGTCGTGTAACTCAAGGCCATGACCCACAAATATCTGTCGGCTGCCCTCAAAATTGCATCCACCACCTGCCTTCCGTGGCTTCTTTTGAAAACTTCCAATAAAAGGAACACAATATAACATCACATAATCCATAGGGAAACACTATTCACAGGGAATCCAAAGGAAATCACACGAAATCCAATGAAAAACACTAAATAGCGTCCCTCCGAAAAGTAAGGCACAAGATGAAGAATATTATCTACAAAATATCTTTGTCAATCGGGTGAGGAAAAAAAAGTTCTTAAGGGGTATATTGAGCCAGTTCTGATATATGGAAGGAAATCGTGGACAATTATCACGTAAGGTATGACGAGCATCCATACTATGCTGTAAAATTACGAGCTTAGAGGACTGGCCATGATGTTAGCATGTTAAATTAACGTCATGCAAAGAAAATATTCTGCAAGGAGCAAGATTGCTGTGGGTAAAAAACAGCGAAACACAATGAAAGTCTCTAAGAAGGACCATGGAATTGACTTGAAAACTGGGAAACTCAGAGTTATATAATTCCTTTGAGTACTTTACTATTAATAAATTCCTACATGACAGGGTCCTCCTCTCAAAGGGATTTGAAGAGTTAATCATGTTTGTCAAAAAGTCAGTTACTTGTAAATGCTTTTAAGGACATCGCAGTCAACCCTATCATTTTAAGACTGTTTAGGATTTCTTGGCAACTTTACGTTGCTTTCTCAACGACCGACAATCATACTTTCTATGGAAGCCAGCGCAAGGCAGTATGCTGCCAAATCACCAACAGCTGTGTTTCAACGCGGTATACAGTATTACGAATTGCATTCGTAAGCCCTTGGCCACAGGAGCGCCTTGTCTGTGAAAAGACATTAAAAGTCAAACTGTTTTTCTCAGCTTAACAAGACAAAAGCAAAAATATTCGCAAAGACGAAATTATGTGTCCATCCAAAAATCATAACGCGTAATGAAGAAAGTAAAAATGTTTCAAATTGTAAATATCTTCACTACATCAATAACAGCAACGATGACTGCTCAGAAGATATGTACTGGTCATTGCAATACAGAGATACAGCTTAAGTTCATTCAGTTATTCCCTTCATATGATATATAACTCTGCGGTCTGCACCTGACGAGGTGCAGCAAAATATGCCAGGCAATAAATCGTGCAACATATTGTTTGTGACTTATGTGTTTAAATTCACTAATGGAATACATTGTTTTGAAATTCAGTGTAAATCCATAGGTGATATTCCTCCTGTAGCAAATGTCGCAAGCTGTAGGTGCCAATAATCCGCCTGGCACGTTGTTTGTAAACACTCCGACTACGTCTTCTTATATGCCCCTCCCGAAGAGATGCACGCATAAGTCCAGCGAGAGCAACGTTGAATATGTTGTTTCATCCGTTACTGTGTCTTTCTCTGTTAGTCGATCATAGATAGTCTTCACATCATCAGTATCATCAACATCATCATCATCGTCGTCGTCATTAACAACATCATCATCATCGTCATCATGATCAACATCATCATTAACATACATCATCATTAATATCATCATTAACGTCATCATCAACATCATCGTCATCATCATTGTTATCAACAACATCATCATCAACGCTATCACCATCATCGTCACCATCATCACAATCAACGTCATCATCATCAATATCACTATTATCTTCAACATCACCATCATCATCGTCGTCGTCATCATATTTATCATCGGCATCGTGTGCCCTGTCAACTGACATAGACTTTCATGTCTCTCCACAAATGTCCACCTCTGGTGTGCTAGATCAACTCCGGTAATGATATTCCTCCATTCCACCGTCTCAGACCACCCAACATCTTTTCTCTTGATCTTCCTCTGCCTCTCTTCCCACTGATCTATCCAACTGTCACTATGTCCTCCTCTGCCTTATTTCTCATCATATAACCAGAGAATACTCATTGTCTCTTTCGCATACTCTTCACAATAGTCTTCACATATGTCATTATGAATAGGATCTTCTTACAATGCGAACACGGTAGGATTGTCTGGGAGAGGAAAGCCATCAAAGCAGTCTGGCTGGCACTTACAAGTATCTGGACACAGACCCTGGTAACAATTAAGAACTGCCAAACAAGACGGGAACTCAAGTTTACATTGGCAAATAGAGCATCCATTACTGTCAAGCACATTTTCCTGAGGACAATCAGTATCACACACCTTGTGCAGGCAGATATCTTTACACGTGCATGTGTTGCATCCTAGAGCATCCTGGGTGTAGCCATGGATGCAGAGACGAGTGCAAGGACGCAGTCCACACCAAGGGGCTCCGCATGTATAGTCGCAGCCGGCATGGCAGCCTCGTTCATCTTTGATCATGTAATTCCGACAGCCGTACGGCGCTGCCGGGCACTGTTGAATGGAGCATTTCACTGGGAATTCCAAAGCTGTGGGAAAATGAACATGTTCAGAATTATTCTGATAAGAACAATTTGCAATTCATTATATATATTGGTCTATAACTAGACTAACAGTTGACAGTGTACAACAACCAGCGACGACGTAAGACCAAATTGAACCAGAAGAAGAGGTTGACAATGTAAACTATGGACAGGCAAATAACAGAGTCCAGGCCGACCTGCCGAAAGCGTGACACAAAGCACCTACTCCTAGCTCCAGCGACGACCCCCCCCCCGAGTCTAAGAGAGAATTGCATTCGTGAACCGAATGTTGGAGCCCGGAATCGAACCCACAAAATTCGGAAAGCAAGGCACGCGACGTAACCACATTGGCACGGAGACTTCATTTACATAAGTTAGTGTCATATACTTTACCGGACGTTGCAGTCAACACCAGCATTTTTTTCTGTTGTGATCTATTGGCAAGTTTACGTGCAGCAGTTTGCCTTTGCTTTCTGAACGATCGGCACCCATACCATTTCGTAAAAAAAAATTCATTATGTGTATGGGATTATGTACTGCGCCCGTAACCTCTTCGCCACGGAGCCGGTAATTTACACATGACAGCAACAGTGAGCATCAAAAATACAGAGGTAATGGTGACAGGTACACAGCCAGAAACCATGTGAATAAAATAAAGAACTCGGAAATAAAACAAACAAGCTAATTTAAATATCTAGGGAGAATATTCACTTCAGATGGGGAAATGGATAGAGAAATCAACACACGTTGTGCAAAGGCAAATGAGATATTGGGACAATTATTGCCCCTCTTGTCGCATAGTAAGATACGCGTAAGTACTAAAGCATCATGCTATGCTACATTATCCTATCAGTGTCAAACATGGACCCTTACTGCAACCGACGAGCGCAAAATCATAGCAGAAATGAGACGCCTTAGAAGCGCTGCGGGAGTAATGTGAGAGATAGAATTAGGAATGGGGAAATTATAAGACGACTGGGTCTGTAACCAGTCATGCATAATAACAGATTAAATGGTTTGGCCATCTCACAAGAATGTCCTTGTACCATCTGCCAAAAAGAGCTACACTGAAGAAATGTAATAGGTACAGAGCAAGGGGTAGACAACGCAATAGCTGGAGTGATGGTATCAAGACTAACCTTAGAGAAATAAACACCAACTTAAACAGAGCATCAGAAAGAGGGCAACATATTGAGTTGATTGGAATGTATTTAGTTGATTTTAATGAGGTTAGTTACATCGAATATTGTAGGTTGATTGGAATATAGTGAGTTGATAGGAGTGTATGTAATTGATGTCAATAAGGTGACTTGAATGGAATATTGTAGGTTGGTAGGAATGTAGTGAAAGTATTGAAATGTATTGCGTTCATATCAATAAGGTGAGTTGAATGGAATATAGTGAGTTCATTTAAATTTAGTGAAGTGAATTGAATATTGTATTTTGATTGGGGAATGTAATTAGTAGCTTTTAATATAGTATCTGGATTGAAATATATTTGGTTGATGTGAATATATTTAGTTAATTTGATGTATATTTACATTGTTATGTTGAAGATGTGGGCACAATGGGAAGACCATAAATGTTTGAAAGACATGATAAACAAATATCATATGTACGGGGTGGCGAGATGGTGGTAGCTGTGGCTGAGAGGTTACGGCGTCCTCCTCGGGCACAGAGGATTCGGGTTTGGAGTTTTTCCAAAATTCATTGGTATCTAATTACATCAAATGAACCCACTGACCTCTTGAGTATTAAGATCGGTATCTTCACATACTCAGATACGGGCGAAAAACAGGAGGTTTCGTTTGCAAGATGTGCAAGTTAAAAATTCCACGGCAGTTTGGAATCAAATAGAGGCCCTTGCCATGGACATCTGAATAGGAAAGAAAAACTAACTAAGCATAAGAGCCATTTCAATGGATGCAGTGTGTCTGGAGGAAGCCAACCGGGCACAAATGCATACCGTAATCAAACAGGCTGACCTTTAACGCGCGTAACGTGATGTGACGTACTCCCCTCGAATGTATCAGCCTGGGATTCTGAGATAAGTAGCAAAAAGTTACTTTCACATTTTTCGTTTTCTCTTCACTGTTCTTATTTTTTTCGACAGTTTATTCTTCTCATCCCGTTACTATGTCGTAATGTAGTCACTGGGTCGTTTTCTTCGTGATGATATGTTGTCTGTTGTGTATATATTTGTGTCCTGATGAAGGCTAGTCGCCGCAACATCCCTGTGTTGTTCGTAATTCCGTTCTGTAAACCTGCATTACTTTGTGTTATTTGATATTGTTCGAATGAGGACCGGTGACAATTAAGAAGATCACAAAATCATTGCATGAAATAATAACACACATGTTATATCCAAATTTTAACTTGCAGGAGAGTTAACATGATATCAATATAAACACAGCCATCATCATCAACCGCCCTGTTAGCTGGCGTAGGCGATCATGTCTCTCCACAAATCTTGGTCTTCGGTGTTCTGGATCAACTCTGCTGATAACTTTCTTCCATGCCACTGTTTCAGTCCATTCAGCATATTTTCTCTTGGTCTGCCTCTGCTTCTCTTCCAATCGATCTTTCCAGTCGTCAAGACGTTCTATAATGACTCTCTTCTCATCACATGACTAAAGAAAGCCGTTTGTCTCTTTCTTATTGTTGTGTATAATGTTCTAGTTTCATTCGCCTCTTTGAGGCAATAGTTGTTAGTTACTATGGCAGTCCAAGGAATTAGCAGCATTCGTCTCACATCGAACCACACCTCCGTTGATTCCAAGGTCTTTCTAATTTGTTCGTTTACATTCCAAGATTCACTACCATACAGCTGAATAGACTCTATATAGCATTTCAGCACTCTCTTTCATACATTCAATGATAGTGTAACAGTATAGCTTAGGAGTAAAGAGTTAGGGAATGCTGCGCATTCATTAACTAGTGGGAAACCATAGTTGGTGAACGTGTGTGCACGAATGGATAGACGTATCCAGGGCTTGCACACACGTCACTTGGGGACTGGGAATTCAAGAGGTAAACAACAAGAATGTCGGAGTTTTCCATCATGTTTGAAGATGAATGATTTTCACCTAATAAACGTATGAATTTATAAAAGACGAGACTTGTCCACTATATTATCACGAGCCTTCCACACTCAGCATTGTTATATCACCACGGCTACTGTGATATAGGCTGAATTGGTGCCGTCGACCTCAAGATTGCAAACATGGGATGTAGCGAAGATTGTTGACAAGCAAAGAACAAACGAAGGAGTGTTTTGTCTACGTCTGGAAACAGATGTTATGGAAGTTTTCAAGTAATTAATAAGAGACGCAACAACTAAAAGCCCGCCCAGGGGTAGTTGTTGTGATTTCTCAGTGTTTATTAAGAGGATTTCTCAGTAAAGGTCAGAAGGTTTGATAATCTTATTTTATAGAAAGACTGATAGTTTTGTATGCATAACTCAATAATATACAGTGCCCTGATCGCTGACCTACGCTGTTTTTTTTGATGAGATCAAGAATTGCCGTTTTACAGCGAAAATTGCAAATGATATAATGATGTCGCTGCTGATTGCATCTTACGACTTATAAAGTAACCTTGTACCTCGGGAAATAAATTGTCTTTACACCCGAACGATCAGCTCCAAATAAAACAGAGAACTATCGAGAATGGAAAAATTTATGAGCATGGTTTCAGCTCACTGGACTGTTTGAGGTGGAGTCAAGGTCAAATTGCACTTTCTGTAATTCTCGAATCAAGCTGGTCAACAGTCACTTCAGCTAAGTGAAGGCGTTGATGAATCTGGTCAACTTGTCTCAAGTCAAATTGGTTTCAATTGATTTAAACTGACTGTTGTTGGAACGCCACATAACAAGTAATGTTCCGAGTGCTGAAACAGAGTGGCCATCGTCAGGCTTGAATCCATCCATTGTTGACTTGCTCGTTTTTTCTCCTGAAACGTATGGATGTTCCAGATATGCTGTCGTGTAATTGGTTTGCTGAGACCGTTAAATGTTGTCGGTTGAAATACAGTGAAGGTGACCTTGCTTGTCGGAAGGTAAACTCCAGAATTTTTAGCCAATCAATCGATCAATTAATCAAGCAATCGATCAATCAATTAATCAATCGATCAATTAATCAAGCAATCAATCGATCAGTCAATCAAGTAATCAATCGATCAATTAATCAAGCAATCGATCAATCAGTCAATCAATCGATCAATCAATCAAGCAATCAATCAGTCCGTATTGTATCGAGCGTTGTAAATTTAAAAGCCAAACGAGCATAATCAGCGGCATGTAAACAACTGGAAGGAATCGACTTCGATTGAGGTGAGAAGTCCAGAGGCTCTTCTTTTTCTGCTCCTTTCAAGTTTTGTCGATCAGAGTCCTTTTTTATGTCAAGATCCTCGATTGGAATTTTTTGCATCAGGATGGTCAATTAGAGTCTCTTTTATCAGGATTCGCGATTGGAACTGGAACCTTTTTTTCATCAAGATCATCGGTTGGAATCTTTTTCGTCTAGTTAGGTAATGGATAGTTTTAGATTAATTAATTGAACAGAATATTTCTTGATGATTACTTTGAAATAATATTGTATGAAAATATTTGTATATTATATTGCTTGATAATTTCCATTATAGAATTTTAGGATGGAGCCCCAAGATTTTTCTCAGGTATTGAGTGGAGTTGGCGGAGCAATATCAAAGTTGGATGCAGTATTGAGACAGCAAAGTGTAATCAGTGATGTGGAGAGATTTAATGGACAGGCGAATCAGTTTAAGAAATGGATTATTTCTATTGAGAAACATGCTTATCTAGTGAACGCTACAGATGAGGATAAAAAGAATTTAGCATATAGAACTAGTACAAGTCCAGTTTCTGACCATATAAGAAGAAAGCTAGAAGCGGGAGGAGATGAAACCTGGGAACAATTCAAAACCGACCTGGCACATAAATACGCAGAAATTACTGATCCACAACACGCATTCTCAGTGTTGCGACAAACGAGACAAAATATTACGGAAAGTGTACAGCTATACAGTGATAGGTTAATCAATTTAGCTGAGGAGTCATTTTTGGGACAGAATGTACGAGCTGAAGAAGTGGAACGGATGTTGGTGGGGATTTTTGTTGATGGGATTAGGTCAGATGGATTGAAATTTAAGTTATTGAGAGAGAATCCTGCAAGATTGTCACAAGCGGTAGATATCGCTATACAAGAAGAAAGCTTGAGGAGAAGGTTTAGATTGAGAGTAGGACGAGAGTTAGGTAGTAGTTCGGAAGATAGAATTGAAGAACCTATGGAAATAGGACAGTATAGACATGGATGGAGAGGAAGACGAGGAGAAGTACAGATGGTACAAAGAAACACTAACGTATATAATCAAGGTAGAGAAGGACAAGTGAGAAATACTGTAAGAAACATGGAAGGTAACACAAATAACACGAAATGTGGTTTGTTGGGGATGCCACCAACGTGGGCACATTTTTCGCTTCTGTGGTAACAGACGTGTCCCATCGAATACACAAAATAATAGAGGTGTTCAGACGAGTACACAGAACAGAACTGCAAATAGCAGATCAGCAAATGGGAATTATGGAGAAATGCAGAGAAATTTTAGAAGATCAGGAAATCAGGGAAATTGGCATCCCGCTTACTGAACAGGATCGGCAGTAGGGGGGAAGATAGTAAGATCCAAAAGATGCATCAATGTATTAAAAACCCAAATGATGAGTATAATAGGACATTTAGAAATAAAAAATATAAGAAGTTATCTCCCCAAGGCGAGATAAAACAGTTGTCACTAAATATGGTTGATCCTAGCTCATGTATAGTAGAAATAGGGAAATATAAAGTTAGAACATTAGTTGACTCGGGAGCACAAGTTAGCGTGATTAAAGAAACATTTTTATATCGAATGTTAAAAAATTGTAAAATATTTAGAATTCAGGAGAATCTTCATTCGGTAACTGGACACAGATTAGAAGTGCTTGGACAAACGATAATAAATTTTAAATTAGGAGGGATAAATGTTAGGCATATGTTCCATGTGGTCAAGGATTTAAATAGAAATATGATATTGGGTAGAGATTTTTTATTGAAAAATGGGGTGAGACTTTTTTTTGATTTGCATAAATTAAAATTCCAAGATGTGTATGTAGATTTGGAAGAGGATATGCATGTGTCGACACTAGTTAGAGTCAAAACGACCATGAATTTGAAACCACAAACGGTTAATTTAATACAGGCAAAAATGAAAAAAAACCCATACTTTTCGGTTGGACAAACAGTTAAAATAACGGAATTAGAGAGAGAAATAATACAGGAACCTGGCTTAGAAGTCACCGATGGGTTAATAGTACTAGATAGAACATCTCAGCTTTCCAGTGATGCTCCTAAATAATACAGGAAAAAATATTACATTATATAGAGGTTGTGTAATCGCTAAAGTAGAATATAGTGAAAATAACATGTTAACTATAGACAAAGAAAACATATGGGGAAATAAGTATTCAGAAACTCCCATGATTAGAAATAATGTCGGAAATAAGTATAAAAGAAGCTGGAAAAGACGAAATGATGAATTGATCCATACATTTAAGAAACGTCCATCTCAGATAGATACAGTTGATAAAAAGACAAGAGAACAAGAATTGTTATCACAATTAAAAGCTCCGCCGGAGAATAGGGAAATATTAGAAAAGTTCGTGAAAGAAAATCAAGACGTTTTTGCGATTAGTGATTTAGAATTGGGTAAGACAAAAACAGTTACAATGGAAATAGATACAGGAGACCATCCACCAATTAGTTTAAAACCATATAGAACTCCATTAAGAAATAGAGAAATTGTGGAAAAGGCAATAGAAGATATGTTGAAAGCAGGGATTATAACAAGATCAAAGTCAGAATGGTCATCTCCGGTCGTCATAGTAGCCAAACCTGATGGTTCGAGCAGGTTCTGTTGTGACTACAGGGCGTTGAACAAAATCACTAAGAATGTAGCGTACCCACTGCCAGTGATTGATGATATTTTGGGGTTGCTTAATGGCTCCACATTCTTCACGACGCTAGACGCAAGGTCAGGATTTGGTGTATTCCGATGTCGAAGGACGCGCAAAAGAAAAGTGCTTTCTGTACTCATATGGGTTCTTACGAATTCTTACGTATGCCGTTCGGGGTTCGAACTGCCCCGTCTCACTATATGCTCTTAATAAATGAAGTTTTAGAAGGTATGCAAAAGTTTGCTCTAGCATATATAGACGACATTCTGATTTTTACGAAAGGAGATGTGGAGGATCATTTAAAACATATTAGACTAGTATTTGACAGGTTAAGAAGGCATGATGTTAAATTGAAGCTTAGTAAGTGCCAGTTTTTAAAAACAGAAACAAAATATTTGGGGTATATTATAAATAGAGAAGGAATTAAACCAGACCAGGAAAAGATAAAGGCTATTAAAGAGTTACCTCCTCCAACTAACATAAAGGAAGTACGTGCGTTTATAGGAACCTGTGGGTATTATAGGCGGTTTGTCCCAGCATTTTCAAAGATTGCAGAGCCAATTACAAATTTGACGGGTAAATACGCTAGATTTAAGTGGGATGATGAGTGTCAAAAAGCATTCGATTTTTTAAAAAACAGTTTAACAGTAGTACCACTATTGACGCATCCAGACTTGAACAAACAATTAATACTATATACAGATGCTTCGGACAATGCAATAGGAGCATGTTTGGTTCAACCATATGAAGGAAAAGAGTCTGGAATACCAGGGGTTAAAAATGAAAGGCCAATTTACTTCTTATCTCATAAACTTAGCAAAACTCAACGCAAATGGCCGATTATTGAGAAAGAAGCTTATGCCATACACTACGCTCTACAAAAACTAAATTACTACTTACATAATGCCAATTTCATTATTAGAACTGATCACAGGCCATTAAAGTCTATATTAGAAGCACCAATACAAAATAGGAAAATACAAACGTGGGCATTGAATCTACAGGGATACAATGCTACAGTGGAATATGTTTCAGGAAAACATAATACATGCGCCGATCTTTTGTCTAGGATCCCGTATCCACAGTCATCAGGGAACACGGAAGATGAAGCTGAACCAGAGATAGATGATCGAAACTGGCAAGTAAATATATTAGATTCTGCCATAATAAATAGAGAAAACTTTGAGAGTTTACCGTCGGATCAAGAGTCTGAACCTACAACAGAAGACCCACATTTGGAACAGTTTAATATGAAAGATGAACAAGAATTAGATCCAAAAATAGTACAAATAAAAAGAAAACTGAAAGAAACAGGGGAAAATAGTTTTAAAAGAAAATTTGTAGAGCTACAAGAAGACAATCAATTATATTATATCAGTGAAAAAGGTGAAGGAGTAAGAAAATATATTCCGAAACATTTAGAACGAGAAGTTTTAAAGGCATATCACGATAATAATGGTCATTTTGGACGAGATAAGTTGGTTAAGGCTATTAGCAGTAAATATTACTGGCCGAATTTATTTAAAAGCGTATATGAATATGTTGAAGCATGTGAAAAGTGTAGGTTAAGAAACATGAAGATAATTAAATGTCCCTTACAGGATACTGATATTCCTCAATTTCCAATGCAGAAAGTAAGTTTAGATATTTCAGGTCCTCATCCAAAAACATTATCGGGAAATGTATACCTACTACATATCGTAGATTCATATAGTCTCTGGCCAGAAGTTTATCCAATTCCAGACAAGAGTGCTGATTCAGTTATAAATATGCTTTTACAAGAATTTATACCAAGGTTTGGGTGTCCACAAATAATACTTACAGACAATGGGAAAGAATTTGTAAATAGAAAGTTTGAAAAATTGGTAAAAGATTTGAATATAAAACACATTAAGACTTCATATTACAGACCAACTTCGAATGCTAAAAATGAGCGACAACATAGGACATTATACAACATACTAGCGAAAAATGTAGAAGAACACGATATGGATTGGGATCTTTATTTGGGAATAGCATTAGCGGCGATCCGTACACACCAAAATGAAGGAACAGGTTTCTCACCATTTTACTTAGTACATGGGAGAGAACCAATATTACCAATTGACAATTTATTAAAGCCTAGGAGAAAATATATGGGGGAGGATTTTCAGGAAACAAGATTACAAGAGATGCACAAAGCACATGTACGTTTAAGAAATAATATAATTAAGGCTCGAGAAAGACAGAAGAAATACGCAAATAAAAATGCACACTTACAAGAGTTCAACATAGGTGATAGAGTTTATTACAAAAAACATAGGAAAAACTCTAAGTTTGATGCTCATTGGGTCCCGGGATATTATATTTTAGAGAAGAAGGGTCCAGTATCGTATACTATTAAGAACCAAGTTACAGGGCATGTTGCACGTTCACATGTGGAGCACTTAAGACGGGATAATGAGGAAAAAGATGCAGAGAATAATAATAATTAATTATTATTCAGAAGAATTGTCAGATGGACAGATTGTCAGACAAACGGAATATCCAATACCTATAGAGAATGGGAAACAAGTAACAACAGCATCTACTACGGCTGAACAAGAAGAAACAATACCAAAAACAGTCGTGATAGAGGAAAACAACACGTATGACGATTATAATAATGAAGAATCAATCAAGGAAAACATAGAAGCACCATTTATGAATACAAGACAGGCAGTAAAAAGAAAGTTAGATAGACAGAAAGAAAGAGAAATTAAGAGGCAAAGGAAGTTTAGACTGAATTCTTCAAGTGATGAAGATATGCCACTGTTTGAAAATTTATTAAGACGTCAAGACAGAAAAATTAGATTGGATTTAGAAAGGAAGAGATTAGCGGTTGCTAGTAATGGATATACAGACTGCGGAACAAGAGATGGATGAAAAGTCAGAAACTGATGAAGATGCTGATATGAAAGAAGATAGTTCTCCTCAGGAGGATGACGATATTGATGTAGATATTGCACTTATAGAAAAAAATTTGAAGCTATTAAGAAAATGGAGAAGAGATAAATAGTGCGGTAGAATATTCTGTAGATTGCAGATAGAAGAAGAAGTTAGACAAGGTATTTATGTATTTCCAAGGAAGGAAGTTGGCAACTTAATCAAGAGTTGTTGGGATGAGTAGACATAATATGGTAGTAAGTTCAGACTTATTGATATATGCTTTGTGATCATTTTGATTTTTAAGTTGAAGTGTTGAGTTTTTCTTAGACGGAAAATAATTGATTAAGTCATAATATGTATGTATATATATGGTCTTTCATTTCATAACATATGTTTAATTTGATTAATGTGTGGGGATAAAGATGATGTCAAAGAATGAGGGGGTTGATATTGTGTAGTCTGTTGTTTGACTTCAATTGTTCTTTATAAAATGTGAGGATAATTTAAACGTGCTTTTATTGAGTTATCCTGGGTGTGTTTAAAATGATTACTGGCTTGACGTTCAGTTAGGGGAAAAATGAAGAGTTGTTTTTGGGAACTTACAGAAAATGTGAAATAGACGTTGAGTTGTTTAACGTATATAACGTTTATAAATTGAGGGTGAAACATGGTTGAGTTAAGGAGGAAGTGGTAGTGATTAGTGAAGTGATTCAATATGTTGTAATGGAGGAGTATATTTAAAAGTGGCTGGGGGTATCAGCAAAAATTGATATTACAGGTGGTTTGGAAAGAGTTAAAATGGGGGATTGAAATAGGGACTACATTAGTTGGTTCGTAACGTAAATACATGGATTGGAATGACGGGCGATATTGGGTAAATGGGGAGTTGAAATAGGAGCTGGGTTGAACAGCGTTTAATGGGAGAATATGGGGGGAATGCCAGGTTGAATTTTGGCATTTAAATAAGTGGACACTGGAAGAAGAAGACTGTACGTAACAGTATACTAATAATTTGGAGGTTTTGAAGGAATAGTTGAATTTGACGAGCTGTATAATACAAAATGGTTGTAGTGTTGGATCAACTTTTTGATAACAACAATTATTATTGACGAAAATGAAGATAAATTTTAGAAACTTTATTTTTATAAAGTTTTGAGAATGCATGGGAAGAGAAATGTGGTTACTTCTTACTTTTTCCCCTTACTTTCTATTTTTTTAAGGTGCGCACCTACCAAATCCTACCTACCAAATCTAACCTATCCAACCTAACTGACTTAACTAAACTTTTCTGTCTATCCTGGAATAGCGAGAATGTGAATAAGGAGAAAAAGATAAGGGAAATATCTTCAATTTTTGTCAATCATAATTTAGATGGACACTTTAATAGCGGTTCGCTTATGGAGAATTTTGTAGAGAGTTTTTGTGGAGAACTTTATAACGAATTTTGTAGAGAGTTTTGTATTATTGATATAGTATGAAGTATGTCTCTAGTTAGCATTTGGCTATGATGAGATAAGAGGGTGAGTATTGAGTTGAGAAATATGTGGGATTGTTGGGCAGGTATAGTAGAGTTAAGTGGTTAAGAGTTGGGGTTGAGATTTTTTCAGGGAAAAAATCTCCTTGAAGAAGGGGAGGTATATGTAACAGTATAGCTTAGGAGTAAAGAGTTAGGGAATGCTGCGCATTCATTAACTAGTGGGAAACCATAGTTGGTGAACGTGTGTGCACGAATGGATAGACGTATCCAGGGCTTGCACACACGTCACTTGGGGACTGGGAATTCAAGAGGTAAACAACAAGAATGTCGGAGTTTTCCATCATGTTTGAAGATGAATGATTTTCACCTAATAAACGTATGAATTTATAAAAGACGAGACTTGTCCACTATATTATCACGAGCCTTCCACACTCAGCATTGTTATATCACCACGGCTACTGTGATAATAGTGACTTATTGCTAAAGATACTTTTCATGTTCTTAAATAAACACAACACTATAAGTGAATGAATGACGATCCCCGTTAACTCACCATTGTATAAAATACCTCCCAGGCAGGAAGAGACAACACTTAACAACAAAATTATCTCACAGAACATAATGTAAGTATTATAGAAACAATTGTCATGAAGACTGAGGACAATACGCAAGTCACAAAGTACGAAATGAGGATGATTATGTATGCGTTCATATGTGAAAGTTGAAATGTTGACGCCACGGCAACGCGTGATTGTGTTTTATTGTTGTTTACAATTAAATGCTGAAGATGACAGTGACAAATTATACATGAAACACAAATTGTAAATTATTGTAAATTATGAATATGCATGAATTGATAATTACATCATTCATGCCATTAGCAGTTGTATCTACGTTATAATAATACAACATTAAAACAGTCAGGTGAGTGTGTTTTGCTGTATGACAGTGAATCTTTGATTGTAAATAAACAAATTAGGAAGAACGTGGAAGCAACAGAGATGTCGTTTCTGAAACGAATGTTGCGAATTCTTTGCACTGCCAGAGTAATGCCTGAAAGAGTCTTATAAAAACTAGAACATTATATACAACAATAAGAAAGAGTCAAACAGCTTGCTTAGGGCATGTGATGAAAAGAGAGGCATTTGAAAATATCGTGACCACTGGAAAGATCGCAGGGAAAATAGGCCGACCAAGATAACAAATTCCCTGCCGCACCAGTATCCCCGGACTATGACGATTTATCTGTTCTTCTACTCTACACATGATTCTAAAGGGTTCTGACAAGCCCGCACCAATACTCCACCCATCGGTGCAAACCTAGCCAATCTATCCGCCTGCTGGTTTCCCAGTACGACCTAAGAATGCATAGCCTTGATTCCCAATGTAACGAAACATTGCATGGCATTTGTAGATCAGACCTATGACCTAAGAAGATCATGCATGCGACCCACGTCCTAAGAAGGTAGTACATGGGACCCCCGTCCTAAGAATATATTCATTGGGATCCACGTCTTGAGAAGATATTCATTGGGACCAACGTCCTAAGAAGA
Source organism: Cepaea nemoralis (assembly GCA_014155875.1). Lineage (NCBI taxonomy): Eukaryota > Metazoa > Mollusca > Gastropoda > Stylommatophora > Helicidae > Cepaea > Cepaea nemoralis. Next base: position 291,880 of record JACEFZ010001988.1, read on the forward strand.
TATTCATTGGGACCAACGTCCTAAGAAGATATTCATTGGGATCCACGTCCTAAGAAGTTATTCATTGGCATCCACGTCCTAAGAAGATATTGCTTAGAACCAACGACCCAAGGATTCATATACCCCACCTATAATATAAGGAAACATTGCATGGGATCCACGACCCAAGGATCCATACATCCCCATCTACGATCTAAGGAAACATTGCCCGGTCCATCGTCTTAAGGATTACAGACCCAACCTATGATCTAAGGATTTACAGATCCAACCCACAATCTAAGGATTCATAGACCCGACCCACGATAAATATAGACCCGACTCATGATGTAAGGATTTATAGACCCGACTCATGATGTAAGGATTTATAGACCCGATCCAGTATATAAGGATTTATAGACCCGACCCACGATCAAAGGATTTATAGACCCGACTCACTATCTAAGGATTCATAGACCCGACCCACGATCAAAGGATTTATAGACCCGACTCATGATGTAAGGATTTATAGGCCTGACTCACGATATAAGGATTTATAGACCCGATCCACTATCTAAGGATTTATAGACCCGACCCACGATCAAAGGACTTATAGACCCGACTCATGATTTAGGGATTTATAGACCCGACCCACGTTCTAAGGTTTCATAGACCCGACTCACGATGTAAGGAAATATTGCACGGAACCCACAATTTGAATTGGTCTTACTTAAGACGACACGACCATAGACCCGACCCACGATCTAAGGATTTATAGACGCGACCCTGATCTAAGGATTCATAGACCTGACCCACGATCAAAGGATTTATAGACCCGACCCACTATGTAAGGAAATATTGCACGGAACCCACAATTTGAATTGGTCTTACTTAAGACGACACGACCAAAGCACAGCATTAGTCCAACTCTGGACAATATAACAGTAGCCTAACCTAACTCAGCGACCGCAGTACCGTAGTTGATGGCATTGATAGGAAACTGCGCTAATATTATCATGATCACGATCTGATGAGCGTCCGAAGCCTGAACACATCGCCTGTTGAACGAGAGTCGGGTCATAAGATAGGCCCACCTATTCATCTGTGCATTCAGGCGTACACAATTTGAGACCTTTAACACATCACAGGCTCATTGCAAGAAAGTGCTTCGGGACAAACTACAAACTAACCTAACTTCCCTTCTACTTCAGTTTGTTTACCATAGGACACGTCACCATGGCAACACAGCAACACATATGCAAATTACATGTTATCCCGCCGAACAGACAGCGAGATACGTCAAGTTCACGTGCCGAACCTGGCAATTATCTGACATGGTGACCTACTTCTCTTCACTTAGCGTGTCTTGCATGTTCCCTAATGTATTACCTAGAGACGCAATTGTCAGCAGGTATATTTCTTGTGCATTAGTTTGTTTACCTCCTTTTGGCTTCTATTTTTGTGCTGTTTATTCCAGGGGCGTTTCCACTTCAACTCTATGATGTAGAAGGCAATGTAATATGGTATTTAATGTGTGACTTTAAACACGGGCAAGCAATTAGTCCGAGAACTTAAATATTGTTGTCAAATTTCTTCTACTTCTTCAATTTTTGCTAGCAATCTGGTGGGGTAATAGTGCACGATAAGGCAGATGTAGTCAGGGCACTTTAGGGTCGTGTGTATAGTGTGAAAGAACAGATACAGCATCATTGTTTGGAGAGAATGGTGCTGCATGGAGAGACCAGAGGATCTAGCTGACACGCAGTTCCCCGAGGAATGGCCAGATGGACACATTTGAGTTGAGTTGAGCTAAGAAACGACATCACTGCACTCAGGACGTTCTTACACGCTCTCTGTTCCCTCGTTCAACAGCCAACGAAGAATCGTACTCCTAATGGTTCCAACTGCCATCTGATTGAAAGTTCTCCTGGTCTTTTTTGTTTGTTTTGTTTTTTGCTTCTGGTCTTCCCTCTCAGTTTCGACATTCGTCCAGAGCCCATGCCGATTTCCCGCCATATCATTCTCTTCACCTACGGATGCTCAGTCTGTTTCATCGCGTTCTCCACCTGGTTCCACACACACCAGTCCACCCCTGCTTTGTCTATTGATAGACATACATACAATAGATTGCGGCTGGCGCCTTTAGTACTGTGGCTATTCGCTGCTTACTGAAGATGAGGACGGAGCACGTACGGGAATGTCCTAAGTGCTATGATGTCGGTTCTCTACTCAACTCAACTCAACTTTACTCAACTCAACTCATCGCAGCTTTACACAACTTTTTAACTTAATTTAGGCTGGATTGGTTTTTTGTTTTGTTTTTGCATATCCTATTTACAGGACATTGCAGTCAACACCAGCATTTTTCAGCTGCTGTTGATGTCTTGGCAAGTTTTATGTTCAGTAGTTTGCCATTGCTTTCTGAACGACCGGCTCACATACCTACGGCAAGAAACCAACCCGACGCGATCCGCTGCCGAATCTCGCGCAGCTGTGTTTCGTACCAGAGTATACGGGATTACGAATAGCGACCTTAACACCTTCACCAGGGAGACCAGCTGGGTTTACCTGGGTCAATTTAAAGAACATCCCTGCCTAGATAGGGTTCGAACACAAGGCTATCCGGCCGGCAAGCAAGCATGTAAGTCACTGCGACACCATTGCTGGTAGTGGTTGTGTCATTAATCTTCCATTTTTGCTGTCAAGCGTGGTGGGAAGGAATAGCTGACGTTCCCAAATCCGATGGGTGGTACTGAGTGTTATTACGTGCTAGTGTACATTGTCTATTTGTGTGGTGAATCCCTATTTACTCGGGCGCTCTCTTGCTCTCGTATCAGATCTTATTTGTTGTAGCGCCAGTAAGTTGACGGTGCTGCATTCTAAGAGATGGCCGAAGCATTTGATTTTCTGCATTTCAATGTAAAGAATAGATGGCACAAGCCGGAGCAAACAAAAGATGATATGTGTCGTTTAGTTCGAGTGCTGCAAATAACACAGTCTCTATTGACACCGACAAATTCTATTAAATGCTTGGCTCATGTAACTCTTTCGACATAATTTCCTGCAACAGACTGAAATTCTTCGGCAGGCAGAGTGTCAAACTTTCAGGAATACTCTGAGCTGCTTCGCGATGAGCACTTTCCTTTACTTGAAATCCTTCAATGACAATTTTTTTCCTCCTTTCTCTGTTTGCCATATGGAATGAAGGATGTGAGCATTGATCTGTGCAATTTCAAAGATCTAGTAGTAGATCTTCTTCCACCACTTAATGGTTTTCCTATCATGGATATTATAATATCCAACCATTTGGTCCATTCTGTCGCAGCCATTCATCGCCATGTTATATTCATGGAGATCATCTTCGGCTTGCTTTGCAGTTTTCGCAATTCGCTCTCAACAGTTCTAACTACAGACTTGGTAGAGACAACAATGCATGGTTTTTTAGCTTTTTTCAGCCCTTCAACCAAATAATCATTTCATCAATGGACACATTTTCAAATGGGTAAAATGCTTCCTGGAATTTCTTCAGAATCATGTCAACAAGAGGATCAATTTTTTTTTTTTTTTTGCCTCTGGTTCACATACGTGAAACATGGTGTGATAAATATATTCTAATCGATTACTGGGAAACGTAGTGGCAGTGGCATACCAAGGAGTATATAAATGTGCACTTGTACACCAGTAGTCTTTGATACATGGTCTTGGATCAAGTCCCATAGCAATAATGACAGACGTAAACTTCAGCCATTCGTGCTTCGTTGTCAGACACTCAGCTGTTGACGATCATTCACTGGTTTTTCTTTATCACCACGTGCTAAAACTTTAGACACAACTAACACTTCTTTCTAAGTATTCACTGATATCGGAATCACTATTGTTTAAAACAGTTATAAACAATAATCTAGCTTGATCTCAAGTCATACTACGTGGACGCAAACTGGTGGGCGTTTCCATTGTGAAAAACCAAAATAAACAACTTTAAAACTGAAAATACAAAAAAAATCCAATGTTAACTAATGTTTGACGACTCAATCATGACGTAGCTATATTTCTGCTGTGCGACTTTTCACTTTACTGTAACTTAAAATTCCGAAATGGAGCAGAAATGAATCAAATAAACCACTGATCATTTTGTGGCAATAAAAGTACCAATTGCCATCACAGCGGATCCATTGTGTCACCAGATTGGCTCGCGGTAGCGAAAGAGGTAAGAACTTGACCTTGACAATCACTGGCCTCTTAGGTAGGTGACCTGTGCCCACAACCTTATAGTAACCTGGCTGGACAACATCAATGACTGGTGCCTTGTCGGTCTGCTGGCACAGGGGCCCGGCTCTAGACTGCTCACTCAACAGTGACCACAGCTTGTGACCACAGCTTGTCCACATTATTGGGTGCGCAGTGAACGTTCAGAAAGCAATGGCAAACTACTGAATGTAATCGGGCTAAGAAATCACAAACAGTCAAATAAATGTTGTAGTTGACTGCGATGTCCTGTACAGGATATGCAACTAACTTTTTTGTCAAAGTGAACATTACTGTTGATCTTGTGGTAGAATATCATACCCACTTGGCCAAAGTAACCAGGATGGTATTTGTCAAAGTTGATTCTGTGGTGATGTTGGTTACCAGGGTTACAACCACCACCATGATCTTGCTGTGTTCGCCGACAAGGCCCTCTTCACTTCCCACATGTCCTCACAGCTATCTGGTATTCTTCAAATTGGTGTCTTTGCAGTGTGAAGTGTCAGGCTTTTCATAATGTAGGCCACGACATATGAGGTGATGTAGCCAACTCCCTTTATCATCTTGTTATTCGTTTTGCAAGAAAAGCAAGTTCAACTTTGTATGTTTCTAAATCGACCGAAATTTCCTTGCACAGAAAATCCCTACGCTGAATCGTATTTCTTAACACTTTAATTTATTTCGTGTCCTTGAGCTAATGTCGCTTTTATTTTCTTGTCCAAGTTGTATAATAACACAACTAAAACTGTCTTCCAGCTTGTGGGATTGTATGGGTTTCTCGCACGGTTATAATTATTTCCGTTATCTGTAGAGGCTGTCTGTTTAATAATGCATTGCCGGAGATATCCTCTCCCGGAATGGTTTTTAGGTATTGCCGGTAGCACTAATTATCTCCCCTGGTTGTTTTTGTATGTTATGCTGGCCTAATTAAACTGTTTTATCTGTTGACATTCATTTATTTATTTTTACAAAAAATAAGCGTGGATTGTCCCATGGCAGATACAACCGTTTGGGGAGTGACGTGTTAGGTCCTCATATACTGTAGGTCACGTCGTATAAGGTGAGGTGACCGGTTCTCTTGTGCATCTCCTGCTTTCCCAACATTTTGAAAAGTTCTGGTATCCGATGCTACGAGGCTGGGTCGACCGGAGAACAGTGTTTGTAGGAATACCTGGGGCGGGGAGTTAACCCGCACCACTGTCGTGGCACGCAATAATAAGTGTAGTTCCTTTTCGCTTTAACAATATATTTTTGCTACCTTCATAGATGTTCGAAGTCAGGCTGAATGTATTCGATGTTATAAAAGCAATAACAACATACTGAATTAACATTACAAGGTGACTCATGAGCAACCAATAAATGCCGGGGTCGATAGCAACGTCCTGTAAAGGACATGCATGTTCATGGAAACATGTTGCAACTATATACTATATCGCCAAATGTGACATCCCATTTGGATAGAAGGACGATATATGGCCATACTAGGGTCATTGTGTTATTTGTTGTGTTCCATGGTATATTCGGCAATTGCAATGCTCAGTGAACGGAAATTTACATTATAATACTAATTTTTTTTGATAATGTACCATGTTTGGTCCAACCTTACTGTTATTTTTCTTGGCGCTGTATGAGTTAAGGACCGCGAAGATTCTCCCATTTTTGGTGTATGCTTTTATCTTTAAGCTGTTATCTTACTCTTATAGTATGAGCGTCAACTTTCTTTACGTGCACTTTGCCCTGGTCTAGGGGTTACACGACTTTCTCCGTAATCTCGTATACCCTCGTGAGTAACGTGACGTGCGCGAGAATTGGTAGCGGTTCTCTCAGCGTCGGTAACTTACGGGGTATTTGAGCCAGTCGCTCAGAAAGCAATGGCAAACTACTGAGCGCAATCTTGCCAAGAAATCAACAATCAGCTGAAAGATGCTGATGTTGACAGAGATATATATATAGGGAAAATGCTAAACAAAGCTGATAAGTTTTAGTATCTGGGAACAATTGTAATATCAAATGAAAGATGCACAACTGAGATTAACAGAAGATTAGGTCAACTAAAAACTGCATTTCAGAAAATAATAAGTATCTGATGCTATAATCCACTATTATTGAATGTAAGAAGGAGAATACTGAATTGTTACATAGAACATGTTTTCCTGTATGGCAGTGAATCATGAACTGCGAATGGGCGAAGTAGGAAGGACTTTGTAAGGTCTTCAAAGCTGTCACCATTTTGTATCATATTATTAGAAGAGATGGAGGTCTGCATGGCGGAATGGATAAGAGCATTCACTCTTAACATCCGTGTGCTGATGCCGAGGTAGCGGGTTTCAACCACTTCACCGAACAGCTGAACTAAGAATGTTTACTTGTTGTCCTTGACATGAGGACGTAAATCACAAGTACATCAGATGTCGGTATGGGTGTGCCTTATCGTGAGGGATACTGGTAAAAGGGAAAGATAATCCCCACGCAAAAATCAGTCCGGTGCTATAGAAGTACGAGCACGTGTATGGACTAAGCTTGAGTTCAAAGAAGCGCGCACACACACACACACACACACACAACACACACACAATTATAAGAGACAACTGGAAGATTTTATGGAATGAGAGATAGAGGAAGACATCAAGAGAAGATTTTGACACCCTTTTAACGTGGTACGGAAAGTCACAGAACACGAATGGATACTTGCTTTGGAGATCACAAGATATGCAGAAGCATGCTCGCTGAGACCAGTCGGAGTGGCACTTGATGATTATGATAACGATAGTAGTTACCAAGAAAATATTTCAAAACTATAATCAGAACAAACAAGGAGCTAAAAGTTGGAGTACAGTGCTCTCCCCATGTTGACCCGCTTCCCGTCTTGTGCGATTAGTGCTTTCTTGCGCTTTAGGAACATGATGAATTCCCAATCTGTAGGAATAGAGTCGCCTTCCGTTCTATAGACGTTAAAGGAACAGCGATGTGTTTTAGCAAATGGAACATAACTATTACATCAAGGGGACATAATGTATCAGTAGCAAACACAAATATTCAATCAACGGAGCACATAAATGTCCTGTCTGAGCGGATGCTCACACACTCTAGAGAAAATACAAATATTCTCTCATTCTTAAATAAAGTCATAATTTTGGGCTGACACACTTTCTGTTGTCTTTATTTTCATAGGGTTTTAAAGAATGTGATAAGGGACATAATTATTCTGTTCAGGTTAAAAAAAAAAAAAAGATATGGAGAGGATACGTTTCTAAGTCCACAAATAATGTTAGGATGTCAGTTGGCCGAATGGATAATAGAGCTCGTTCTTAAACATCCGGTGTGCTGATGCCGAAGTAACCTTTTCAACCCCTACACCGGTCAGTTGGACTAAACTGTTGACTTCTCGTCCTTGACTTGCGGACGTAAATTACAAGTACCTCATAAGTCGGAGTTAATTCCCCTGATGGCAAGTGACACTGGTGATAGGGAAAGCTATAGTGTGTTTATTTTTTTTTTGCCCCAATATAAAATTCAATATCTCAGTAACCAACTGAGGGGAAATGATGGGATTTAGCATATAACCTTATCATTATGTCCACCCAACAAAAAAATATTTGTTCTGGAGATTGTACTGCAGATTTCAATGTTTGTTTGTATGCGGTATATAATTTACGGCTCAGGGATAAATACCATCATTTTAAAAGTATTACAGCTTCAGCAAGACACATCCGCGCTTTTATTTGAAACGTGATTATATAAATAAACCAGCTGACTCGGCCCAGCTTCGCCCAGCTCCTGGCGGGGATCTATCTATCTATCTATCTATCTATCTATCTATCTATCTATCTATCTATCTATCTATCTATCTATCTATCTATCTATCTATCTATCTATCTATCTATATATCTATCTATCTATCTATCTATCTATCTATCTATCTATCTATCTATCTATCTATCTATCTATCTATCTATCTATCTATCCATCCATCCATCCATCCATCCATCCATCCATCCACCCATCCACCCACCCACCCACCCACCCACCCACCCATCCATCCATCCATCTACCTACCTACCTACCTACCTACTCACCCACCCACCAATCTATCTACCTATCTACCTACCTACCTACCTACCTAGCTATCCATCCATCCACATACCTACATACCTACCTACCTACCTACTACTTGCCTGTCTGTCTGTCTGTCTGTCTGTCTGTCTGTCTGTCTGTCTGTCTGTCAACCAGTCCGCGCTATTAAATATTGATAAAAGGTACTGGAAAAAATGTGAGGACCATGTGTTGAAAGAGGAAGAAGACTATTGGACAAAGGATGGATTGAATTTTATGCAACCGAGAGCAATCATCAACCTACTGGAATCGTCCGACACAGATTAATTTCTGAGCAGATCGCAGACCTTAATCTACGTACACACTTACTGGGATATTTTGCTCCAACTATTTAGACGAATTGCAGGCCCTAAACATTACAGCATCAGCATAATGTCAATGGCAACAGTTTGTATTCCACAGTGATGAATTTTCAATTCCACAAGCCCTCCGCGGTGACAAACAACTGTATTGGAAAAAAAAACACAAACACACACTAAACGCATTGAATACCAACAGAAGAGTAATATTGCGGTGGAAACAGACATATTGTGGCATAACAAGAAACGTGAGAGCAATCACGTTGTCAAATTAATGGACAACACACGTGCATACGAATCAATCTATAAACTTCAATGAAAAGAGGACCAACATCTTAAGAAGAAAGCCCACTACAGAGACACTGACAACTATTTTCACAGTGCAAAACAGGTAATCATGTTCCGTCTCTGAACGGTAAACAGCAGAGTAGACAATCTTTCACGAAGACTCAAAGCGGGTCTGTCACCCATGTGTACGTGTGAACAAACTACACAGACAGCTGAACAGATCCTTACAAATGGAAACTTCTTCTTCTTCTTCTTCTTCTTCTTCTTCTTCTTCTTCTTCTTCTTCTTCTTCTTCTTCTTCTTCTTCTTCTTCTTCTTCTTCTTCTTCTTCTTCTTCTTCTTCTTCTTCTTCTTCTTCTTCTTCTTCTTCTTCTTCAGCGTTCCGAGCCATTGAGGTTCTTTGCTGCTGTCACACGTTTCTCTTGATGATAATGATATCACGAAGTTCTCACGATGATACTGTTCATGATATTGATGATAAGTTTTGTGTGATGGTCGTTGTCTAGGTAACGATGTTCATGGTGTGTCAATGGAGATATCTGTCTTGCAATGTAACTCACCCCCGCAGTGCATATTCACCAGGCATTCAACAAGATTCCGTTGGCGCACATAATCCTTTATTACAAAAATAAGACGGACAAACGGAACAGGTTTATACATCCAGAAACATAACGTAATCCATAGAATATGAATATCCTCCTCACTATTTAACCAGCACACATCAATGCCTTCTCACGGCTGGCCTCTAATCTCAATCCACAAGACAGGTAATCCAGCTACAATCCTCGGCTGGAGCTCACACAATACAACCCACACATTGGGTTGGAGCCACTGCTCAACTATAGAACCCACTCTGGGGTTTGGCCTACACTCAATACAGAACCCACTCTGGGTTCCGGCCTGTCTTCCCAACTCGAAGAACAACACAACACCGGAGCTCTCTCTTAAACGACCCGACCCGCAGTCGGTCTCTTCTCTCACTGCCCTTTCAGTCTCTTGACTTCACACAACACACCACTCTCTTTCGACCCATCCCCCCTGGGGCCACACTCACCCTTCCCATTATTTCTAAGGACTGGCTGTTTACTCGTAGCCAGGTCAGTCACTTTACTGTCTCCCACTTTCATCTCCATTCTTTCTCATGCCCGGCCACTCAACTCAATGTCAGTGACCCAGGCTTATGTCATTACCCCCCTCTTAAAAGAAAACTTCGTTTTCAAATATTGGGAGACTAAAACTTACTAAACATGTGACCCAGACATATAGCCTGGGTAGCCCTAAGTATGGCTGCACCTTACTCCAGCTACCACACTACATAATACATCAAATGCTCATAGTACACTCCTATATTCATCACACATAAATACAACCATCTATCTTGTGTATCAATGCATGAACTAATACATCACATCATAATAATAATACATCATAGAAAATCATTATACTTATGTACCCACAGGTCTCTTACTACTTCACGACCCCACAATACTATTTGTGTACCGACCCTATATCAGGTGGTTCTGTTCTTGCATTAACCCACCTCTGATTCCTGTCGATGCTGTGTCTACCTTTCATGTACCCATGACTCATGGTACCTCTACAATTACAACATCTGTTTGCTATCCCTAGCCCTGGGTCAGTAATGTCGCGAAAACTCTTTTGACCTGACTCAACTTTCCTATCTGCATATTGCACCGTTACACTTGCGTCTCTGTTTAGTCTGAACTTTTTATTCAATCTTGGCCCATATATCTGGCACCTTTCTTTCTGCTGCATACGCCTTATGCCTATGTGCCCTGCACATGCACTATCCTGAGCTGTTCTAGTATATCGGTCTCTATGTGCTAAAGGTACTGCTCCTTGCCCATGTGCAGTTCTACTATCCGAAAACCTGCGAGTGAGAACATTGTTCTTCCTCTCGAAACACCATCTACCTTTCTTTGACTGCCTATGTTCTACTCTCCAACACCCTTGGGAACATTTGTTCAGAGTAGTATCTTGTCTCTGGGATTCACTAGCACTATATTTGGGATCCATTCTCATCTGCTCAGCTGTACTATCCTTGTCCTGAGTTCCTGTGTCTACTTCAAGTGCCTCTTCTACCTCAGCTATACTCTCTAATTTAGGTTCTCTTGTGGTAACTGCCTCGTTACTGCTTACACTATATTTTCGGTCCCAATAAACTACTTCCTCTTCTGTACAATCTTTAACTCCTATAACATTTCCTATGATCAAATCAGCCACTGGTGAGTCCAAAACACACGCTGTCACTCTTCCAGTGATATATGGTGTTTTTACTGTTATTATGGCTACTGGGTAGAACTCTACTGTGCCGTTGAATGTTATGCATCTAATCTTTTTCCCTGTATAATCCGAGGGACCTATTAAACTTCTCCTCACTCCGATAGACGTACATCCGGAATCTCTAATTGTTAACGCTGGTCTATCATTGACAAATCCCTGATGCAGCTTCAGACTTCCTCCTTCATGCACTGCTGATCCTGCTTTACTGTATGACCACATATTAAGACTGGCTGACTGTCTTTTTCAAAAAGAGGTTTGCACCCACTACAATCTTCATTGTTCAGCGTCTCAATTACTTGCGCTGCATTTGAGTGCTCTGTTTCTCTCATCCTACATTGATGGACTGATATGACCATTCTTTCCACATTTGAAACAAGTAATCTCCCTTTTAGTGTTGTTCGTTGGTCCATCTGATGGTTGTGCATCACACTGCTGCTGCCTTGTGTCTCCAGCTCCCACAATTCCAACATCCGGCATAATTTGGACGTCTCTGGAAGTTCCCTCTTCTATATGGGTACCGTCCTACTCTACCAACATTGTTTCCTCGGAAACCATTGTCTTGAAGTTCTTGCTGCTCACCTTTCTGTGCCGAATCCACGCTTTTCGCCCTTGGTCTGATGACTGGATTCTGGTCCTGTTTAGTGTACGCTGCACAGACTATTTCCTCACTCATTAGTTTCCCAATAGATACGTTAGGATGTGCAGTCATGTAGTTTTGCCCTAACTGAGACATTGTGTCTATGTCCTTTGGCTTCCGTTCCTCAAAGAACGCCACTAAATTAGAATTGCATGCAGATACTACCTTGTCTCTTAACATTAGATCTACTAATTTATTAAAATCTTTCCCTACTTCTGCAAGCTCCATCCACTTATTAAATGTATTCTTTACTGTGTTAACAAAATCTGTGAAATCTTGATTTGTCTCTGGCACTAACTGTCTAAACTTTGTCCTATATCCATGCTCAGTGAGTTGGAACTTTGTCAGCAAACGTTGACGTAAGATAGTGTAGTTGTTCCTTTCTTCTACAGGTAAATTGAACATGGTGTCTAGTGCCTTGCCCGTAAGGAATTCGCCAAGTCTCATCGCATACTCGCTTCTCTGGATGCCTAATAGTTTTCACAGACGATTCGAATCTCCGCAAGATAGGATTCAAGGCAATCCCGGTCCGTAAAATATGGCAGTTTTAATCTCTGTGACGACTGCGACGGTTTTCTACTTTCCTCACTTTGACCCTTCGATGCAAATTCTAACTTTTTAATAGCAATTTCCGCTTCCATCTTAATCTTCTCTTTCTCAATTTCCATTCTCATGTGTGTCTCTCTCTCTTCCTGTAGACGCTTGGCTTCCATTTCAGCCTGTCTTTGTTCTCTCTCAGCTAACTTTTCTTCCTGGAGACGCTTGTTTTCCATTTCAGCTAACTTTACTTGTGTCTCTTTCTCTTCCTGTAGACGCTTGGCTTCCATTTCAGCCTGTCTTTGTTCTCTCTCAGCTAACTTTTCTTCCTGTAGACGCTTGTTTTCCATTTCAGCTAGTTTTACTTCCTGTAGGCGATTGGCCTCGAGTTCTGCCTGTCTCTGTTCTCTTTCGGCTTGTCTCTGGTCTCTTTCAATCTGTTGTTGTTCTTTTGCTTCGGCATACTCCTGTAACTCTTTACCCTTCAGGCCTATTCTTTCACCTGCTTCAATATAATCCATTAAAGTAGGCATCTTGTACTTGTGGCCACGTTGCTGTCTGTCAGCCAACTATAAAAGTAAAGACTCTGCTACTAGTCTTTGTGTGCCTTCAATAAGTACAATACCACTCCCTGTGTACGTAAATTCGTAGTGCTAATAATGTCACCCTGTACTCACCCAGTCACTCTATAAGCCCTAGGTAGTGAGGTGGGAAGTATCACCTATACTCCCTCGTATATATATCTATGACCAAAAATTCATGAAGTCCCTGGAAATATTGTTAAACATACATATAAAAACATATACACACAAATGGATGATAACACTAAGTGATGACTATCCAACGCTAGACTTCACAAGCTGAGTACACGGAGACGATGATGACACAGAAATAAACCACAGTAACAACCACAAGCTTGTGTAGAGACACCCACAGTGCGCGTAAAATAAAATATAAATTGACCAAGACCACTAGACAGCAGAAATGACGAAAGATCACAATAAAAACATATATTCGAACACAACAAATATTATATGTAAATATAACGAAAAGAAAGAGAGAAAGAAAAAGAATATATACTGAAAATATACACAGATCTGACGTCAGACAACTCGGCTCTAGATATTGGTTAAGACTATTTCAATGCCCCTGCACGATACGTCAACTCATTAACGTTTTTCTTACAAAAATATCGTAAGCACCAGAAAGACAAATAAATTATTGTGCTGTATCCCGACTCTCGAGAAACACCCCAACAATTCCCTACTCTTGACAAACACTGGACCACATACAAATAATTGCGTGACACCCGACAACAATAAATATGACGATGGGAGCAAAACAATAAAAAAATAATAATGTGTAACTGGTTGGCCGACAAATATGGGCCTATTAATCCGTCGCCAAAAGTTCTTTTTATTCAGTCACCAAAGTTTTTGTTCGTTTTAATAGTTATTCTCCCTCGGCTGGAAATGTCTACGACGCTGGATTTCAAAGCGACTTGTTGTTTTGTTGAATGGTTCCTGAATTCACGTGGTGATCAAAAGTTCCAACTGTCGACAAAAGTTGAAGATGATAGTGATATCACCCTGTTCTGTCTTGACACAGTCCGTAACGTTATTGTACTTTCTCTGTACGTGGTAATAATCCAAAGTGTTCTTTCGATTTGTTGTTACTCTCGTTGCGGAGATGGCGCTTCGCTGTATCATTAATGTTATGGATTTTCGTTATCCGACAAGATTCACCAAAAAGAAAAGAAGAATGGCAGCCAATGTTCAGCGCTTTAAATTTGGATATATAGATCCTTATTGGCAAAGAAATGCGACAATGGTTGCGATGACGATAAGTTAAAACTGTTTGCTCATAACAGAATAATGATGACAAAGGCTTGAACAAAGACGAACAATCAAGTCTGGTTTCACACAAAACGCCTTGTTTTGTTCATTCACAATGAGTCAGCTTGACCACCATAGGTCGTGGAAATTCCCGAGTATCTTTCCTCCTTGCACCCCCAACTCACAATGTCATCTCAATTTCTCTTTATCACCCTCAGTGAAAAATTCCTCCGTAAGACAGTTTTCACACACACTTGACCGCCCCACCCGGCTGCGGTATTAACTTCGTGGAAAATCACACTTTCCACTGCTGCCCTAGCACGGCTGTGGTGGGGGTTAACGTAACTTTCCCCTCGTACCTGGACGCTGGTGTACCCACCCGTCCTCTTTACTGCGTCGAATAATCTTGACCAGTCAACTTGCAACAACACAGTGCGCTTGCCTCCAGCACACACACACACCTGTCCTCGCCACTCTGGATTCAACACTCGTCTTTAATTTCCGCACTGCTGCCTGGTATCAAATTTACCTGTCACCGTAATGGACTCTCCCGGTTAGTCTGTCCTGCGTTAATTCTTGGCGTCCCCGCCTCGTCTGTTTATGCGTGCTGACCGCCGTTAATTTACCTGTAGTGGACTTGACGTGAACTGACTGCTCGCCTGTGACCTCCGCCGCGTACCCTCCCGCGCGCTGACGGTTCTTTCACGATGTGGCGTCTTACACACACACAAGCGGATATTCCCACTCCCTTCTGGATTAATCCCGTCTGTCTGTGTGAATTATCTGGCGCACACACCGAAGAGTTCACATTAACCTCTTGAATCAACGATGTCTGGCTTGATGGAACGTAGTCACAGATAATAACTCCTCTCTCAGCGAAGAGCCCACAACTATCTCAACATGACAACACTGTCTATAATGTTCTGGGTTTCTCAATATATCCCCGTCGTTCTTGCAGGACAGTCCCCAGAATGTCACACGTTTCTCTTGATGATAATGATATCACGAAGTTCTCACGATGATACTGTTCATGATATGGATGATAAGTTTTGTGTGATGGTCGTTGTCTAGGTAACGATGTTCATGGTGTGTCAATGGAGATATCTGTCTTGCAATGTAACTCACCCCCGCAGTGCATATTCACAGGCATTCAACAAGATTCCGTTGGCGCACATAATCCTTTATTACAAAATAAGACGGACAAACGGAACAGGTTTATACATCCAGAAACATAACGTAATCCATAGAATATGAATATCCTCCTCACATATTTAACCAGCACACATCAATGCCTTCTCACGGCTGGCCTCTAATCTCAATCCACAAGACAGGTAATCCAGCTACAATCCTCGGCTGGAGCTCACACAATACAACCCACACATTGGGTTGGAGCCACTGCTCAACTATAGAACCCACTCTGGGGTTTGGCCTACACTCAATACAGAACCCACTCTGGGTTCCGGCCTGTCTTCCCAACTCGAAGAACAACACAACACCGGAGCTCTCTCTTAAACGACCCGACCCGCAGTCGGTCTCTTCTCTCCCTCCCTTTCAGTCTCTTGACTTCACACAACACACCACTCTCTTTCGACCCATCCCCCCTGGGGCCACACTCACCCTTCCCATTATTTCTAAGGACTGGCTGTTTACTCGTAGCCAGGTCAGTCACTTTACTGTCTCCCACTTTCATCTCCATTCTTTCTCATGCCCGGCCACTCAACTCAATGTCAGTGACCCAGGCTTATGTCAGCTGCAGATACAGTCCGTCTCCATTCGTCTCTCTGGTTGACCTTCTCTTGCCAGTCGTTGATTCAATGGAAACATGATGACTAAATTGCGGTATCATTTCTGGTCACTCCATATGCACATTAACGCACAACTATTTGGAAGCTTTCACGGACTCAATATAAAAAGCTAACATGAATACGTGTGTACACTTTATTAACCAGCAGCTGAAGAAACAAGAAGGAAATGAAAAATAAGGTAAGAAATATATTCCTTCTACTTTCCTGTTAATTTACAAATTATTTATCCCATCTCTCTGTAAATTCTCTGTCCTTACTAATATTACACATTGCACCCCTCTCGGGATTCTCCGTGGTGAAGTAGTTAAGCCGTCTGACTCGAGCTCGAGGTTATATGTTCGATTCCGAGTCGCGTCCTTCATTTCACGAGTGCATTTTTTCGGAGACTCCCGAGGGTCGTCGATGGAGCTACGGAGTTCGTGCTTTGTGAGACGCTTTCCGCGCTGCGGAAAGAAACTGAGCCATATGGGATAAACACCCGGTGCAATGCAGCCGACCCTGTAGACTTTGCTACTTCTTTCAATGCACCCACTCCCATACGAATCCGGATACACCTTGTGTGTCATCTGAATTGGAGGAGCGTTCATTACTGTAAACACACATTTGTTAGCGAGAAATCACTAGTTTTTCAGCAAAACATCAAAGAAATGTCGCCGCTTTCGATGATTTAAGTTGCTTTTGGACCTATCAAAGACATATTCCTTGGGTGGGGGTAAATATAAGACGGCAGGAAAAATTTCATAACGATGCAACAGACAGTTTTCAAAATAATTGATCGTGAATGAAGGCATTCTTTTCGGGACATACTATAATCCACACGCAAAAATAAGTTCAGTGTCCTAGAAGTGGTAACTCGTGTATGGACTATGCTAGAGTTCAAAGCGAATGCAAAAATTATAATGTTAGATTATTCAAATCAAAGCAAGCGGACAGATTACCTAGGTATGCAACCCATAGTTGGGTAGTGGCGCTTGATGAGGCAGACTACCCCTTGTCCTTTCCCCCTCAATCTTGCCAGTTGTCACCAAGTTCTTTAGCTTATTTCTTCTCATAAGGAGCCCCCAAAACTATTGACTGTCTACGTCTAATTTCTGGAATCAATTTACAGCTTTCATTTTCCTCTGGTAAGACTTGCTCAGTAGTTTTTCTGTCTGTTCATGGTATTCTTTACATTGTCATCAGAAACCACATTTCCGCAGCCGTCATATGTTTGTCAGCTTGTCTGATCATTGCCCACGCTTCACATCCATAGAAAAGTACTGTTTATATCTAGCACATCAACACTCTTGTTGACGTTACAAATGACATCTTTTTATTAGTCAGTATGATTTCCCATCCTTTTCACCATGCAGATGACACAGTATTGATTGCATACAACAAACTTTATCTGCAACACTTGATACACGCGGTTATCGTACACAGCGAACATCTATGGTTAGAATTAAATGGTAATAAGACAGAGATTATGGTGGTCTATAACACACACACACACACACACACACACACACACACACACGCACGCACGCACGCACGCACGCACGCACGCACGCACGCACACACTTTTCCAATGTAGTATACGGGTAAATGGGGATATGCTTAAACAAGTAAAGCGATACAACTATCTAGGAACAGTTGTAACATCTCAAGAATGTCTATAGAGATTAGAGCAAGAATCGTTATGGTAAAGGTAGCCTTGTGCAAAATGGAAAAACGTACCGAACACTTCAAATATGTCACTTGCAACGAGAAAAGGATTGTCGAAGTGCTACCAAGAATCTGTACTTTTGCATGTAAACCAAACGTGGACAATGAGTAGACAAGGTGAAAAACATCTAATGGCATTGGAAATGTGGTTTCTGAGGAAAATGCAAATAATACCATGGACAAACAGAAAAACCAATGACCAAGTCCTACGAGAAGCAAATGAAAACTAAATGATTAGAGCAATTAGACGTAAACAGTCAAGATGTTTTTGGACACGTGTTGAGAAACATAAACTAGAGAACTTGGTGAAAGCTGTCAAGACTGAGGGTAAAACGAGTAGGCTGAGAAGTAAATATCTGAATGGCGTAGCCACGAGGCAAGAGACAAGAACACAGATCTCATTAACGATCCGGAAGATTGTGTGAGATGTCCAGACATGACCGCCCACGCGTATGCTTATCGGCATATTACATGATGATATATATATATATATATATATATATATAGAGAGAGAGAGAGAGAGAGAGAGATCGGTGAGGGTACCATTGTCTGCCAAGACGATGACCTGGGGTCAACCCTCACCGGGGCCTTTTCTCACTAATAGGGTTCTTGGGTATACCAAGCCTCATAATAATTGGTACCAGAGAACTTTCAGAATTTTCTGGGAATTGTCTTTGAAGAAAGAGGCCGAAGAATAGAATTATACACCCCAACTAATTAGTGATGATGGAAAATATGAAGGCTTAACACTTCGCACCACAATTGTGCTTTGACACTACCTTTATATATATATATATATATATATATATATATATATATATATATATATATATATATATATATATATATATATATATATATATATATATATATATATATACTTAAATTCGCATATCCTTTACAGGACATCAGCTGTCAACAGCAGCATCTTTCAGCTGTCTGTTGATTTCTTGGCAAGATTACTCTCAGTGGTTTGCCATTGCTTTCTGAGCGGCCGGCTCAGTTATCCAGCAAGTCACCAGCGGGGGTCGAACCGCTCCCAGTTCTCTCCCGCTACGAGACTCTGCGTTTATATATAGGCTTGAACACAGATATATCTGATTTACGAGGGCGAATCAATAAGTAAGTTATACAGTTCTGTGGAATGGAGGGGGGGGGGGGGGGGGGGGGGAGGGTGGTAAATGTAGTTGGTGATTTCTACAGGTGTCATCAATAGGTGACAGCAACATCGAAATTTATATTCCCGTTCGTAAAGTGGCGCTAGGTGTCTCATAGCCCCTAGTGATTTCCACCTTTTTTGGTCCACTGAAAACCCACCTTGGCGAGAGACATTTCGCGAATGATTCGAAGTTGAAGTGAAAACAACGTGGTTTAGAAAACAGAGCACGCAGTTCTATGCAGCTGGCTTGGGAGGACTGATAAAACGATGGGATAAGTGCATCAATGTTGGTGAAAACTATGTTGAGAAATAAAGGGACAATGTATGTACTAAAAATAAACAGGTTTCAAGCTGTTATCATATTTAATTATTTTTCTACAGCCATTTGTGTCTTACTTATTGACTTCCCCTCATATCATTACCGGAAATTAGCTAATTCCCATTTTTTTTTTAAATCAGCTTATTGTATGCAATTTTATATTGGATCTCTTCTAAATTTATTCTGTCCCCACCGCTTTTTATTTCCCTTGTAATTCGCAATAAGCAATCTTGTTTTCACACACTTTTTCTCAATTCCTGACTCGTCTTTCTATACCTCTCTATCTCTCGCTGCTTCCTCTCACACTCTCTGTCTGTCTGTCTGTCTGTCTGTCTGTCTGTCTGTCTGTCTGTCTGTCTGTCTGTCTGTCTGTCTGTCTCTCTGTCTGTCTCTCCCCCCCTCTCTCTCTTCTCTCTCTCTTCTCTCTCTCTCTCTCTCTCTCTCTCTCTCTCTCTCTCTCTCTCTCTCTTTCACCTCACACCCTGACCCCAAAAGAATTTGACTGTAAAAATTTCGAATGTCAACGAAAATCGATGAAGTTGATGCAGCTTCCCCAGCCATGTTTGCTTGTCGATTCTTCGGCCTCCGCGATCGAAAAGTCTCCCACGGTCTTACAAGTGGCAGGCATTGACAGCGTGTCTATGCTGTGTCGAACGAGGAAGATAAAATAGATATGATTCTACAATTCTGCAGATATGAAACAGGGCACCGGAACATGGCAACGCCCGGCCCAGCTTGTCAATTTCCTTCATTACTATAGTGACAACGAAAGCTGAGCAAATATCAGTGTGGAGGAAGATGGAGAAGCGGATCTCAAATAGTTATTAGATTTGCGAAGCTGCTTATACATGGGGAAATTGCGCTAACTTTGAATGTGGAATTATTTCCATTTTCGATCTATTTGGCTGTCACCGCAATGCAGAATTGTGGGGAGGCTGCGAGGCCAAGAAACAGTAAGATTAAAGACAGTTTATGTGTTGATTGGCGGACATTCTAAATAACGGAGACAGACTGAGAGAGAGAGGCAGAGAGAGAGAGAGAGAGAGAGAGAGAGAGAGAGAGAGAGAGAGAGGAGAGAGAGAGTGAGGAGAGAGAGAGAGAGTGAGGAGAGACAGAGAGATAGAAGTCGTAAAGACAGACAGACAGAAAGGAGAGAGAGACCGAGAAATGGAAAGAGAGATACAGAATCATAGAGTGAGACTGAAAGAAGAGAAAGAAATAGAGTGACACAAAGAGAGGCAGAGTTGGACATAGCGAGAGATAGATAGCTAGAGGTAGGGACAGGCAGACAGAACGACAGATAGACATATTGATAGAGTGTATATATCTATCAATATATCTGTCTCTCTATATCTCGCTATCTCTCTCTCTCTCGCTGTCTTCCTCTCTCTCTCTCTTCCTCTCTCCCTCTGTGTGTGTGCGTGCGTGCGTGCGTGCGTGCGTGCGTGCGTGTGTGTGTGTGTGGTGAACTATAAAACGTATGCATGGAAAGACATGCCGGACATACCAGGGAAGATGTGAAGTAATAGGAACTGACGAATACTGGGTCACAGCGTTGTGGAGGTGTTAATTAAATTCATAATTCATCGAAGCTTTTCTCTCTGAAGACATCGCTGCTGTTTATTTTATAGGGTCGATTCAAACCACCAAGTCTTTTCTGCAGGACAATAATCCATCGCTGCATGTGCTTTCATCCCGAACGTCTGAGTTAATATGACTAAATCACTACGTTATGGCGATCTTATAACAGTAAAGAATCAAGAGAGATAAGACTAAATGGCACTATATATGTCGACTCTAGGACAGTAAAGAATAAAGGAAGAATAGACTATATCACACTTGGCATTGTCTGACGACGTTCGAATCAAGAAAGATAAAACTAAATCACATTGGTATTTCGACATTAGAATCAAGAAAGATAGGGGGGGGGGGGGGTGAGGGCTGAGTGGTCTCGAGGTATGGTGTCCGCCTCGAGTGCTGGAGGTCCCGGGATTCAAGTCCTGGCGAGGGCCGGGATTTTTCACGTTGACTTCTAGTGACAAAATTTCCCCTGGTCTCTGGGTAGTGAGATCGGACGTCCGTGTGTATTGTTGCGCACGTAAAAATTCCTTGGCAGGTGGAAATCGAAAAAGAGTAGCCTAACAGCTCTGCCCGGGCAAAACTTCGAGTTAAAAATCTACCCAAATTATGTCAGGACCCTCGCCAGTGGTACGGAGTTCGTGTACAGAGCTAAGATTCTCCGGACTCAGGCTTGAGTTTGGAGTAGAATGGACCACTTATAGGTTACACCCGTGTGCCGTGATGTTGATCCGTCGACTAAACTAAACTGTCTAAGTTTAAGGGGGATATTTAGTTGACATAGCTAGGTCAGCGACAAAAGAATCGATACAAATAATTGTGTTAAACAAGGTACGCCAGAGTTTGACATTTAAATGTAATTAGAATATTGAGCGAGTATCTTCAATGTTATCAATACTGAATGATGCAGTCTCTCTGGTCTTTATATTGCTTAGTGTCCATAATTATAACGAATACTCTTGCCATATTTGATGCTAAATTTCACATCAATATATCATTATCATGATCACGATCATCATGATCACGATCACGATCATCATCATCATCATCATCATCATCATCATCATCATCATCATCATCATCATCATCATCATCATCATCATCATCATCATCATCATCATCATCATCATCATCATCATCAGCATCATCATCATTATCATCATTTGCATCATCGTCGTCTTCTTCATATATATATATAATATAAAAAAACATTGTCACATGAATTTTGTTTATGTTTACAAAATTCATGTGACAATATTTTTTCCTATGCTCTGTTGATGAAAGAAAGATGAGTGATTGGAAGGGCCGAATGTAAGACGGGCCTGCGTGCCCAATTTGTTACCCTTTGAAAATAAAGTCTGTTCGTTCGTTCGTGTATGTGTGTGAGTGGATGCGTGGGTGTGGGTATGTGTGTCGATGTGTGCGTGTGTGTTTATATATGTGTGTATGTGTATGTGAATGCATGTGTGTATGTGTGTATGCATGTGTATATGTGTGCATGTGTGTATCCGTGTGTATGCGTGTGTATGTGCGTATATGCGTGTAAGTCGCCTGGACCTGACTCCACCCGAGCAGAGATATACAAGGCAGGTGGGCTGGTCCTAATAGAGCAGCTTCACCAAGTCAGTACAAACATATGGGTGAATGAGACTATGCCACATGCCACAAGATTTCAAGGACGCGTCAATAGTCCACCTTTACAAACGTAAAGGAAACCGCCAGTCCTGTGTGTATATGTGTGTATGTTCGTGTATGTATATGTTTGTGTGTGTATGCGAGGGAGTGCATATTAGTGTGTTATGCGAGGGAGTGTGTGTTTGTGTGTTATTTGTGAGGATGCTCACAATAACCGTCAGTGTATGTGTGTGTAAAATGTGGAAGTTTGTTTATATAAGTTTAGTCGTTATGTGAGGCAGCGTGGGTGAGTCTAGATATGTAATTGCGTCTGTGGGTGGATGGGCGGGTGTATGTATTGCATCTTTGTGTGCGTTTATATGGGAGTATGTGTATATATGTGTTTGTGTGTGTATGTATGTGTATGTGCGTGTATGTGTTTGCATGTGTGTATGTGAGTATGTGTGTATGTATGTGTGTATGTGTGTGCATGAGTGTATATGTGTCTGTGCATATGTGTGCATATATGTGTGTATGTCGTATGTGTGTACGTGTATGTGTGTATGTCTGTGTGTGTATGTGTGAACACGTGTGTGTATGTGTGTGTATGGGTGTGTATGTTTGTGTGTTTGCTTTTGTATGTTTATGTATATATGTGTACGTGCGTGCGTGTGTATGTGTGTGTATGTTCGTATATGTGTGTATATATGTTTGTGTGTGTATTTTTGCATGCATGCAGTGTATGGGAAGGAGTGTATATTTGTATGTTAATGAGTGTGTGTATAACTGTGAGAGATTGAGCAAACGATGTAAGTATGTATGTAGGTATGTACGTGTGCGTGTGTGTTTATAAATATACGTTTGTATGTGTGTCTGCATGTGTGTGTGTGTGTGTGTGTTGTATGTGTATGTGTGCATGCTTGCAGTGTATGTATTTGTATGTTGTTGAGTGTGTGCACAACTGTGAGAGTTTGTGCAAATTATGTAAGTATGTATGGAGGTATGTATGTGTGCGTGTGTGTTTTATGAATGTGCGTGTGTACATTTTTCTGCCCGTCTCATAATATAGTAATATGCATTGTTTAATGTTTACAAAATCGATTTGACAATGTTTTTTTTTTCCTATGTTGAGTGAAGCATGCACAATTGATGAATGAAGGATGTGTGATTGGAAGGGCCGAATGTAAGATGACCTGCGTGCTCAATTTGTGACTCTTTAAAAATAAAGTTCGTTCGTTCATTCGTTTGTTTGTTCGTTCGCTCGTTCGTTCGATACAGACAGGGTTAATAAAGTTCTACACACACAAAGCCTCAATTAGGTTAATAAAGATAATATAAGATAATACATTTAGTATTCGTAAATACACTATTATTGAAAGCGCTAAGTTCATATAATATACTGACGTGAGACAAGCGTCATTTACAAAGAGGACAACGGTGCGAACATTCAGGCAGTGACACGGGGCACCACCTTGATCAATACTTACAATACAAGTATACATTAACCGTTTATTTAACACTAGAACACTTAGAGCCGGTCTCTGTGCCGAAGGACTTACGGACGCTGTTCGTAATCCCGTATACCCGCATTCTAAACATAGCTACGCGCGATTTGGCCACAGACCGCGTTGCGTTGGTTTTGTATTGGTACCGGCGCCAGCCGTTCAGAAAGCAACTGGAAACTACTGAACGTAAACTTGCGAAGATAAAAACGGCTGAAATGATTGTATTGACTGCGATGTCTTATTTAAAAAAAAAAAAAAATTAGAAGCAAAGGCATCGAATCCACAGAAGACTGCACATTCGCCACTCACACATGAAGCCACAGCGAAATAGCAGCATCAGTTAGGAATGGGAAAATGAATGAAACCACACACGTACCATCGTCGGTGTATAATGCAACTCTGTGCGAACGCAAGATGAGTGCGGCTGGCAAGTGAGACATGTTTTCCGTGGATGTACACTACAACGAATGAAACCGTGTTTTCTTATGTCAGGTCTTAGTCAGACATGACTGAGCTACCGTTTGACAGTAAACGTACTGTCTGCTTTCTGTTAGCATAGAATGTTGGGCGGCGCTCGCCAAACACGACACATCACATTATGCCAACGGTTTCAGGCGGAGGAGTGCAATTTGGAGGGTACAAGTCTTACCCTAGTGCAACGAAATGCATCCTAAAGGCTAAATATCATGGCAGGGCAGAACAGGCCCTAAGCCTAAGTCGGTAACTTGTCTAGGATGGAAGCTCCTACAGGCGGACAGTAAGGATATAGCTTCGTCTTGTTTCAGACATATTGGTTTTACCCTTCCTATGCAGTAAACCAGGCAGATCGAAGGAGGGGTCATGCTGCATGGGCAACACATGGTCTTTAAATTCAGCCCATACTTTGTAGTCTGGAGAGGTATAACTTCATTTTATAATCTATCGTCTGTCAAGGTGGCAAGTTGACATTCATCATCATCTATTGACTGCGTCTGCATCTTTGCTTGATTATTTGAAGCGACACAATGTCGATGTTATGCGTGTGAGTTTATTTGACAAATTACTACATCATACTATACACCTATATATTGGCTCCATTGCTCTGAGGACACGTGACCCGAGGAGCTATATGACATGGAGCACTAGTCTTAACCAACCGATAACATCAAGAATTTCCAAAGTAAACTACGTTGTTAACGCCTGTCATCATAATTCCAAGTAAATCGTTAACATTTTAAAACATCAACAACAAGGTAAATGTCAGCAAAGTTATACTTCAAAAACACCAGTTTTCAAATTCAACTACAACTTTAAAATTTGCGAACATGTCTGTGAGCCGTGCCTGCTTCACGTCTGCTGTCACATACACGCTTTCTTGTATTCTTCGGATGTAAGACTGCCGTAAACTATCAAGAATTATCAGTGATACTTAACTATTCATCCTCACTTCAACGTCGGGATATTCAACTCAAGTTACTGCCTGATTGCCAGACTTGCTCCACCCTGGGAAGTGTCGATACTGATTATCCATCACAGTACTCATTATTGCTATAAATCTGATGTGTTGCCTACCTGTCAGCTAAGACGTGAAGGATTCAAGCCTGTATCACGAGAGGAGAACTGCTGGATAAGTCAACGTCGAGATGTGGATTGTGCACAATTTAAGTTAAGTGCATTGCGCGTAGCTTATACCATTGCTTTTGTTCGGATGATCCAGATATTGCAAGTCAGGAACACTTGCTTTCATTCTGTCTTTCCTGTATCATTACCAAGTCCGCGGGAGGTTGGTTGGGCTATTTCGTTGTTGTTTATCCTTACAAATAAATAACACACTGATACGTTCTGTTGTGGAAAAAATTCAAATATCTTTGACTGACTACGTTCCAGACACTGTGTCGTCAATTGCCAAATCATTAAGTTTACGTGTTCTACTATCATGTCTTCAGTGTATATTCTAACTGTTGTGCAGTCTGTACTATTGTCAAAATATTAGCAATTTCTTGTTAGGTATGTTTGCTGAATAAAGGTCTTGTTTACTGTGGTGCAAATCTATACATATTTATCTGACCCCATTTGCTGTGCATGCATTACAACAAAAACACGCAACTCAGTATTAATTTCACATATACATCGTTTATTATTTTGTACTACTCTTGTGATCTGTCTTATTATTACTAATATTTTTATTTCTTTTGTTTGGCTAGGTAAAGCCAATATCAACATGTCAAGTTTACAAGATTTCATCTATTGGAAAAAAAGGAGGTCCTTCTGGTTCAGATAATTTAACATGGGAAGAAAAGACATTTGCAGCATTCCAAGGATAACAGAGCTGCAGTTAGGTCAATTGAAAAAGCAAACATTGCCGCTGAAAAAAAAAATGCTACTCAGGAAAAAGAGCTAGCTTTTGAAAGAGAAAAACTGTGTGCTCAGTTAGCACCATAAAAAGATACACAGGATAAGGCAATAGCGTTAGAAAAAGAAAAAAAAACATTTTATTGTGATAAATTAGTAGCCGAACAATTAATGAATGACAAAAAATTAGAGGTAATATAAGAGTTACATTGTCAAAAGTAAAGAAATAAAAAATGTAGAAATTGCACAAAATAAATTGGATTCAAAATTCTAAGACTTTAGTAGAAAGCACAATGTAATTGTACGAAACTTTACATCAGGTGACTCTGTACATGCATGGGACATTAACTTTGAGCATTTGATGAAATATTATCAAGTTCCAGAAACGGAATGGGCAATACATTTTTCATGAACATCTAGACTTGGAACCATGAAAAGTTTTAGAGTTTATACCTGAAGAATTAAGAACAAACTCACATATATATTAGATATAATTTTGGCAAATTTACCTTTGATAAGGCTGGTCTGCAGTCATCCTTTAAATCATTAACACTAAAGTCTATTCAAAAGTTTCTTTAATTTTCTGCTGAAATACTGTCAATATTTGAAACGTGGCTGAAATCAGCTAATGTAGAGAACGATTTCCAAAAGCGAAGAGACATAATGGTTAGAGACAAATTGATTTCGGTGGTTCCATCTAAGATGTCTACTTTTCTCTTAGAAAACAAGTGTACATTGAATAATGAAAATGAATATAAAAGTGTGGCATACTATAATGCCCACAAAGATGTCTTAGGAGGGTGTTCTCAACCTATTTTGGAAATACACGCAGCTGCGAAATTTTCACATACAATAATAATTTAATAATCGCTTTCAGCAGCAACATTACAGTCAATCATGACTGTAGGCATGAAGGTAATTGGGAACGTCCAAGTACACAATGCGGACGAAAGAGAGGAGTTTGGGCTAATCATAAACACTGTAAATACTCACACGGATCCCTGGAGATGTGTGACAAAAATCTACATTTTAATGAATACATTAAACATCTGGCTACGAAGAATAGACTTAAATTTACACATTTTCAGAATCAAATACAATGCTGCTCTTGCAGATCTTATAGACACGTGAAGTCCTTTTGTCCAATTAAAGAAAACATATTTAACGATGTCAATATCGTCGTTATTGCATTCCGTAGTAGTGACACTGATGACGAACCGCAAGTTAATACACTGATATATTAACATATCTCATTTAGAATCAATATAAAATTTGTCTAGAATTCCATGAGGAGGGTAACTTGGTGTGTGGTCACTGAGTTCCAATTCAAGAAGCTAACGCGGCAAACATTGTGAACCGCACTCTGAAGACGCACAGAGGCTTTGTAAATGGCTTATAAGCAATGTTACTTAGAGATAGTGACGCAAATATCGTTGGTATTGAACAGAGATTGATTAAGAAAGATGACTTTCTTAAAAGTTGTAAATTTATGTCTAATCACCATAGCCAGATTTTTAATGTATTCATTAAAATTTTACATTTTTGTCACACATCTCCAGAGACCCGTGTGATTGTTTACAGCGTTTACAATGAGTCCAAACTCCTCTCTTCCGTGCATATTGTGTACTTGGACGTTGCAAATAACCTTGATGGGGAAAACATGGTATGCAGAACATTCGGTTGCAACCGTGAACAATTTAAAATAGCATGGGTGTCAATTGATTGCCCCTATTTCAATGGTTGTGTTAAAGTGGCAGTTCTACCTTACCCACGTGCAGGATTACTTTTGGGGTAACATTCCAAATAAAAAAAAGATTGTACCATATAGGAAAGTGAACAATGAGAAAAGTTACACTTTACATCGAACGCCTTCACGAGACAACAAACTACGATTGATAAACAGTAGAAAAACACATCTATTTCACTGATATCCAATGCAAAACGTATACCCAGTTCTATAACTCAGACAGACGACTTTAGATTCTTACAACAATCTGACAGTTCAATAAAGAAATGTGTTCAGTTATGTTCACATCCACTAAAATTAGACCTATGCACCAAATGGTCGGAAGCTATTAAACTTAAGAGAATCATTTCCGCTGCTATTATTAACTCTTTTCTTTCAATTTTCTCAATGATAGGATTCATATTATATATTCTCTCAGACAGTGGCCACAATTCATATTCAGCTGCCATTGTCATTCTACAACAAATAATTAACCAAATTTGGAGTATTTTAAGACTTCATGATTGTTCCAAAAAAAAAATAATAATTATGAGAAATGTTGCAGATATAAAAGTAAAATTGTCGGAACTTCTTAAAAAGAACCAACCGAATAAAACTAATTGGACTGAAAAGACATAACACAATACAACAAATCAAATCCACATTCATTAGATCACCATTCCTTGATTCTTCAATACTTGTGCAGTAGAGGAATGATAAATTAACCCTATTCTGTATTCTAGCAGAAAATTAACAGATACTCAAAAAGATCCGAGGCTCTTTCTTTGGTTGAGGTCCTTACTAAATTCTCTAAATATTTGCTAGGGAAAAATATGCCTTGTTTTTTCTGATAATAAACCTTTGAAAAATTTTAAAGAAGGATACACGAAAAATTCCAGAATTCACAGTTTGTCTCTACTCCTCCGGGATTTTGATTTTACGATCCCTATATTCCGGAGAAGGACAATAATTTGGCTGATGTAATAAGCAGATTGTAAAGTGAAAGTATTGAAATCATACAAAGAAAATCATAAATTACATCAAGATAAGCGAAATTTCATTGTTAAATATTCCAACCTTTACATTAAAAAGCCCTTCTAGATCCATCCATCCATCATGTGCCATGCCGATAAGCGTGGGCAGTCATGTTCTGCCTATCTCACTCGATCACCAGAGTCGTGGCTCAGCTCTGTGTTCCTGTCTCGACCATGCCACGTGGCCAAGCCACCAGATATTTACTTCTCGGTCTTCCCCTTGTCTCTTCCCTTCGATTTTGCCAGTCGTCACCACGTCTCCAAGTCATTTCTTCTCATAACATGCCCAAAAAAATTTGACTATCTACATCTAATGACTCTAATCAGTTTACGATCTTCATTTGTTTCTTGAAGAAATTGTTCATTGGTGTTTCTGTCTGTTTTTTTTTTTTTTTTTTTCATCTTGCAAAATCCTACCTTTTTGTTCTAATGTCTTCAAGGCATCTCCCATCAGATGTTATGACTGTGCCAAGATAACTGTATCGATTCACTTGCTGAAGAATATGCCCATTTACTCGTATATCACATTGTGGTATTTCCTTTCTTCCCAGTGACGACCATAATCTGTGTCTTCTTACAATTCAATTCTAACCCTAGTTGTTCACTGTGTGCAACAACCGCATCTACTAAATGTTGCAGGTCATGTTCATTGTCTGCAATCAAGACTTATCATCTGCATATCTATTGTTAATGATGTATCGTCCCCCAATGTTGATTCCTTCCATATCTTCTATATGTCTGAAAATATTTTCACTATATAGGGAAAAAAAGATCTGGAGACATTACACACCCCTGTCTCACACCTCTTTTAATAGGCTCCTAGAAATTGTGATATTTTGGACCGCAAACCAACATTGAACATTCTGTGGCCAATACTCTTGATCCATAAATATTTTTAACGATGTTAATAATTACACGTGGTTGCCATTATTAGTCAATTCAATTTTAAATTATTTCATATTTTGGGAATTACAAAGTGTGATGTCCAGATCTTATCGTTTGTCTATGGAAGGTATCGATCATTTCCAAACGTAATTCAACAAGGATATGCCATCTTCAACCGTTCGGATGACATTCAACAAAGTTGCAATTTCTTAATCGAATGCATATGTGATGATATTTTTAAAGGGACATTTAGTTAATGTATAAAATTATTGACATATAAACATAATAGTTAATGCATTGTAATGAATTTGTTGGATTAATTACTATAATATTATTTTGTATTATTATTATTTGATATATTTTAAAAGAATGCGAGTATAAATAGTATATTGTTCAGACACAATTGTACATATTTTGAATGAATGCGTATATAAATACTATATTTTACAGACATAACTGCACACATTTTGAAAGATCATGTAGGAAATTTGATACAGATACTGTTACATATCTATGAAACATGACACATTTTACAAAGTAATAGCGAATCAAATCTGATAATAAAACCAACATTGACGGAACACATATAAAATGGATAAATTAGAATTCAACAAGTAAATAATCAATTTCAGGGTGTAAAATATTTGTATTATGTATAATATGTTAAAAGAATATAACAAATTGTACAGTCGGGAAGCATTCGTGACATAGATGGACGAACACAGTCACATTACAAGTTAACCTTATATGTTGCATACATTCAGTTGGAATAATTCAGAAAATATGCATGTCTTATTGATGAATGGCAAAAGACACATGCCCGCAACCGGAGTCAGTGTGAATTGTAAGGTGGTGTACTCATGCCTGTCATGAAGTTTACACATAAGTTCTCCGAACTAAATAGCAATCTTATATTACATACATGATGCTCGAGGATCGAGAGTGGATGTTATGTTAAAATATTTTTCTACGTGTCGATGCTAAACACATTCTATACGATTTTCATTTAGTATTATGTTCCCAGCGAGTAAATAAAAGTGATTTACGTCAAACTAAAATACATAATTTCTGTATATGGCTTGTAGATTAGAGATAAATAACGGATAAATGTGATACTCACATATAAATGTATTTATTTTTTTTTTGGGGGGGGGGGGGGGGGTATTTGTCACAGTAGAGAAAGGGTTATTAAAGTTCTACACGCACAAAACCAGAATCAGGTTAAAAAAAGATAATACATTTAGTACGCGTAAATTAACTACTATCGAAAGCGCGAAGTTCATCTTAAATACAGACCTCAGAGAAGTGTCATCTAGAAAGAGTACAACGGTACGAACATTCAGGCACGGGACACGGGACAGATAACACCTTAATCAACACTTACAACGCAAGTAGACATTAACCGTTTTTTCACTAGGGCACTTCGAAGCAAGGCATCAAATCGACAGAAGGCATCGCACACGCCACTCACACACACATAAAGCCACAGTGAAATAGCAGCATCTGTAAGTTAAGGGAGAATGAGTGAAACCACACACGTGCCGTCACAAGTGGCTCGGTGTATAACGCAACTGTGCGAATGCTAGATGAGTGCGGCTGGCTTGTGAGATATGTTTGTCATGGATATACACTACAAAGAATAAAACAACGTGTTCTGTTGATTGCATCTGCATCTTAGCTTTGATTATTTGAAGCGACAGTATGTCGAAGTGCGTGTGAGCCTACTTGACAAAGTACTACACCTGATATACACCTTGTTATTGGTTTCATTGCCCTGAAGACATGCGAATCGAGGAGCTATATGACATTCATAAATATCGAAAAGTCTCCGAAACTTACATACTTTCACGAGGGGCCTTTCAAATGAAAACCTTTAAAGTGTGATATAATTTACAATAACCATGCCAATATCTTGTGAACCTGTCAATATTGTTTTAGAATGTCAAGAGGATCAAACACGTGACATCAAGGTGCAGATGAACACGTTGACGTCGTAAGGACAGTGTAAAGATGTTCGCCCACTGTTGGAAAGTACCGTAACTGAAGGTATGGTCCCTGGAAGACAAAGGAGATGCCGACAACTCGAATAGTGGACACGGGGCAGTACAGGAATCCCATTCACAAAAAGGCTGTGTGGCATGGGGACTGACCGGGCATGGAGATTATTTCAGAAGGGCGGTTTCGAATTGTGAAAATTGACATGTTCTCCAAGGTTTATAAAGAATAGAATGTGTACTAGGAAATGTCTTGAGAAGTAAAGGCGGCCGGTATGATACGGATCTCATCTCCAACTGAGTGTTGTTTGGTCTATAGAAATATGGGTCAAGATTTTAACGATCTTAGATGTGTAAAGGTGACCTGTACATTATTGACTATTCTGCATTGGGCTTGGTACATAATGATGATGATGCCGCAGAGTCAGCTTAATCTTCGTTCCGGGACATGCGGGAGTTGAGAGAAATGAACGAGCTGATAAACGTGCTGGCGTAGCATCCACTGCAGCGCCGTTAGTTAGATGTCGAGAGCGGAGGACTTTGACGCCCTTCGTTGCCCAGAATGAGAGTCTTGGAAGTTAGAATTGGCACGGCTAAACACGAGAGGCATATCGGCAGAATGAGGGGCCGCTTGAACCAATCCAGAACTGTGAGGAGGAAATATCTGTGTAGCTAATGGACTTGTCCGGAGTACAAGGACAATACCCCAGCGGATAACTAACTAACTAACTAACTAACTAACTAACTAACTAACTAACTAACTAAACTAACTAACTAACTAACTAACTAACTAACTAACTTTCTAACAAACTAGGTTTCTAACTAACTAACTTTCTAACTGACTAAGTTTCTAACTAACTAACTAACTAACTAACTAACTAACTAACTAACTAACTAACTAACTAACTAACTAACTAACTAATTAACTAAATGATTGGCTGACTTACTAATAAACTAACGTATTGATTAATTGACTGATTGACTGACTAACTAACTAACCAACTCACTCACTCATTCACTCACTCACTAACTCACTCACTAACTCACACTCTCACTCACGCAATCACTCACTCACTCACTCACTTACTCACTCTCACTCACTCACTCACTCACTCACTCACTCACTCACTCACTCACTCACTCACTCACCCTCACAGTCACTCACTCATTCACTCACTCATTAACTCACTCACACATTCACTCACTCACTCGTTAACTCACTAACTCATCCTCTTACTTACATCTACATTCACTCACTCCCTCATTCCCACGTTCACTCACTAACTTACCCAGTCACTCATTCTCTCATACTCTCTTTAGGAAACAAACGGCTCACGGATGAAACAACACTAATACGCAACCAGAACATGTCAAGCTGCAGGCCCGTGAGAGAATGAACCCGTTAATACAAACGACACAGTCGTCCTGCCCAGGGAAACAAACATCCCAGGAAGATAGTCCAGCTAGAACCTCCTCAGGCAAAAGGCAACACTTGGCCATTACGTTTTTGATAGTGTTTCTTGGCTTGGGTCTATGTATGTTTTGATTTCGCTTCTTCATTTCATTTCTCACGTAAACAAGGAAGATATATAGTTATGAATTGCCAGCTCTCTTTTTTCATCTTCTCCTTCTTCTTGGTTCGTCCGCAATGTTTGTTTTAGATGTAATTGAGTTGTGTCTGTTTACAGCAGAGCTGCGATATTTGCACCTATCGGCCGACGTATTCGACTTCTCTGGGCATTTGTTGATTGGGTTGAAATGGAAATCTAATTGTGAGAGAGAGAGAAAGAGAGAGAGAGAGAGAGAGAGAGAGAGAGAGAGAGAGAGAGAGAGAGAGAGAGAGAGAGAGAGAGATAGAGAGATAGATAGATAGAGAGAGAGAGAGAGAGAGAGAAAGAAAGAATGACAGACAATTGCATAGATGGAGAGACATGCAGACTAGCGGAAGGACAGGGCAAGTAGAAAGATAGGAAGACATACAAAGAGACATAACTACAGACAGACAGACGGACATATGATCGAGGGACAGACAGACAATTAGATAGATACATTGACAGTAGATAAGCAAACAGTTATTTACATACATAGACAGAAAGAAAGTTATATCAATAGAAAGACAGGCAGATCAGACAGACAGACTGATAGACAGACCGACAGACAGACAGTCAGGTTGGCAGGCAGGCCGATGGGTGGGTGATTTGGTTGGTAAGTCCGTCGGACAGTTGGTCGATCAGTCGGTCGGCTGGGCGATCGGTCACAAGGTCGGTCGGTTGGTCACACACTTGCTCGCTCGCTCGCTAGACAGACAGACAGACAGACAGACAGACAGACAGACAGACAGACAGACAGACAGACAGACAGACAGACAGACAGACAGACAGACAGACAGACAGACAGACAGACAGATAGATAGATAGATAGATAGATAGATAGATAGATAGATAGATAGATAGATAGAATCAGTAGTAAATGCTAATTCATAAAAGTACTTCAGACAAGTTAAGTCGTTAAGTCGATTGTGTAGATAAACTAGCCAAGCCCTGTCCAGACAATGTCAGGAGTGGCCAACACTGGTCAGTCCACAGTGCGACCAGTAATTACTTTGAGATCTTGGTGCACGATAGGGGGTCAGTCACGTCTTCGGAGAGCTGTCCACGTGGGAGGGAAGAAACAAGTGTGGTAAATGAGTACAGAAAAGTGTGAGCACGTGAAGATAGGATGTTCAAGAATAGAAAAGGCGTTTAGTACGTAAAGCTAAACAAATGATGGGGGGGGGGGGGAGATATCCTGTATTGAGAGATGTCATCCTGTGTGGGAGGAACGCTTTGAGGTGTTTTGCTATTTGTGAGGGGAAGTTACCAGGTACGGAGATTTGTCATGTGTGAGAGGAAAAGCATAAAGTGTGTTACATTTTGTGAGGGGAAGTTATCAAGTATTGAGAGATTTCGTCCTATGTGACAGGATACGCCCCCTCAGCTCAGGGAGGTCATGGCAGCCCTGAAGGACATGCTTTACCCTTTTCCTGCGTGCTCCACATTTGCAACAAGCAGTGTCAGTGAGACATATTTCATAGATGTGTACTCTGAGACCAAGATGCTCTCTTCTGAGTCTGAAAATTTTGGTCTTTCCAATTCTTTCATGCTCATTTATGATGTTTTCTTGTTGTCTGTAGTTTTTGTTTTCATTCCTCCCAATTTTCCTCACCGATTGGGACCCGTTTTAGGGTGGGTCATCTTGGGAGCAGAAATTGGTTTAAAAATTCGCCTCTGTAAAGATTTGAATGCATGACCCCAGGCCGGTAAACAAGCCTATTAGTCTCTGCTCTACTGAGGCTCCCATATTGTTATGAGGTTGCATCAAATGAAAACCTTAAAAGTGTGATATAAATTACAATAACCATGTCTTGTAATCTGCCAGTATTGGTGTTAAGGATGTCAAGAGTGTTAAGCACGTGACATCACTATGGAGACAAAAAGCGGTGACTTCATAATAACAGTCTAAAGATGGCAGCCCCATTTTTGACATACACCAACTAGGAGCAGCGTTCTGTTATCCTGGCCACTTTAGTAACTTTTTCTAAATTGCTTTTTAATTATATAACCTGCATAGTTGGATAGTTCTTGAACAAAACAAATCCAACGATACCCTATTCAAGTCTGTGGGTCAATTTTAAACCGAGATATTAATGTTTGAAAGCGAAGTTTCTCGTACAATTAACCTCATAAACTATGTC
>JACEFZ010001988.1:332500-389664 GCA_014155875.1 Cepaea nemoralis
TTTAATTTGATATAATATACATTTATGATACCATATTAACAACTTTAAGTCATAACTGTGACATACGCCTACTTTCCATATTCCTCCATCTATTCCACCATGTTATTGTCATCATATTTATTAATTCCAAACCTACTTTCCATGATTCGTCACCCGTTTTTGTTTATTCCAAACCTACTTCTTGATTGAATCTGTTAAGAGAAGAAATGATCCACTACGCTTAGAGATAACTTGCCTACTTGATAGACACTGAGCAAAGGGAATACTAAAACTGATATCAATAAGCCAGAAGTATCTATAGGAAATGATAGATACAGCGGTTGTAGAAAGTAAAATAAAAATGGGACTTATTTTGAATAAGAAAAAGACAGAAGTCATGGTGGTATCAAAGAAACAGATTGTGCCTAAATGTAAAATTAAAGTAAATGACTTTATTTTGGAGCAAGTGCAGAAATTCAGATATCTAGGTACATGGATAACATCAGATGGAAATTGCATTACAGAGATAAAGAACAGAATATGACAAGCGAAAAACTGCATTATATCAGATGACGATCGTTGTGTGCAATAAATCATTGTCCTTGAAAGTTAGAAAGAGTGTTCTTGCATGTTACATAGAACCATTCTTAACATATGGCTGCGAATCCTTGACAATTAGTAAACAGGCGAAAAAATCCATGGAAGCTTTTATTTTAAGAAGAATGCTGAACATTAATTGGACAACCAAAATGAGCAATCTGGACATATTAAAGGAAGCAAAGCCGCAAAGACAACTTATCAGAAACATCAAAAAGAGGCAGTCATCGAGTTTTGGCCACGTTATGAGAAGAAAACAACTGGAACATGTGTGTGACAACCGGAAACATTTGCAGAAAGAGAGATATAAGAAGACAGCGGGAGACGTTTCTTGACAGTCTTGTGTCATTGGACGGAAGGTAGTCAAAACACGAATTAATCCATGCCGTCGGAGTTCGTAATTTGTGGAGAGGCATGATCGCCCGGAAGGCACTGGATAAGGATGATACCTAGATGGCTTTGCCAAATGGCAAAGTGAGGACAGGAATGCAAGCTTCGGTGATGGTGGGAGAATGTGAACAATGATCGGTCACTGCAGGCAATGGATATGAAAATGACTGCGATTAATACACCGCCAACATATATTATCAATTTATATGTGATTCACTATGGCCGAAGTTTTACGAGCGCTGGTTTTTAAACACCCGGCGGTCTGATGCCTAGGTAGCGGGTTCAACCACTACACCGGTCAATTAATATACCTCTGAAATTGGAGTCGATTCGCCTGACGGTGAGTGACAATGGTAATTGGGACAGCTAATCGACACGCAAATATCAGCCCAGTGCACTAGAAGTAGTACCTTGAATTAGAGGAACATCATCATTGGCACCCTGACGTCTTGACAGACGATAGTTTGTGCTTTAAAAAGGCATAATAACTTTTACCTATGGCGGTAGCTCATGTGACTGATAAGGCCAATTCGCGCTATAAATGTTCATTCACAGTGGGTGCATGTGAACACGTGGTCACTTCCACCATCGTGCACCATCTTACGTCTCACACGCTCGGTGTGCGACTTATCTGCAATAATTTTCTCCTTTGTGTTTATTCCATTTCTGATGTTTGCCCTCCATGCAACACGTTCAGTAGCGACTTGCTCCCAATGTGCATTATCAATGCCTGTATCAATCATGTCCCGCTTACACACACTTTGTATCGTAGTAGAGGCAGACCCTGAGATCTCCTACCCGTCTGTAATTCACCAAAAAGATGTCCTTTGGTATTCTACCATCATCCATCCTCCTAAGATGTCCTATCCATCTAAGTCTACGAAGACTGAGCATGGAATAAACCGTCACACAACCTGATCTTTCCAATACTTCAGTATTTGTGATTTTGTCTTGCCACTTAATACCAAGAATTCTTCGCAGACACTGCATATGAAAGCTGTTTAAACGTTTTTCTTTGTGTGAGTAAGTTGTCCAGGTTTCACTGCCATAAAGAAGAGTACTTAGGGCACAGACTTGATAGACAAGGACTTTTGTTTTGGCAAAAACAAAAAAAGCTTCCTGTTCTCCCAGACTCTTTTTCTTAACCTGTTCATTGTTGTTGCTGCCTTACCAATCCGGATGTTTATTTCCTGATCTAGGGATAATTTGCTATTTACCACTGATCCTAGATATGTAAAATGGTCTACCGTCTCTAGTTCGGCGTCGTCAATAAAGATTGATGGTACCCCATGTGCACCTTGTGACATAATCTGTCTTCTTTTTGCTAATTGTTAAACCAAATTCAGAACAAGCATTGGAGAATGCAGACAGTAGACATTGCAATTCTTCCTCAGAATGGATCGTAACTGCAGCATCATTTGCAAAAAGCAACTCTCTAATCAGTAGCCTACCCTCCTAATTTTGGTATTGGCCTTCAATCTCTGAGCATTGTAGAGGACGCCATCTGAAAGTGAGTGAATGTATATACCGCCATCCTGATCACGAAAGGCATATGTCAGTAGATTTGAAAAGTATATTCCAAAGAGGGTGGGAGCTAGTACACAACCTTGCTCAACTCCACTCTTGATTTCAAGCTCTTCAGAAGTTGCACCATCAAACTTGATTATACCCTTCATGCCTGTGTGGAACGATTACACAATGGAAGAACAGTTGGTGGGCAGCCAATCTTCTTTAGTGCCTTGAACAGACCCTCACGACTGACCAAATCAAATGGCTTTATGAGGTCGATGAAGGCATTAGGGGAACACACGAGTTCAAAACGAGCGATAGCAAAAAAAAAAAAACACACACACACACAAACTACACACCAGGGACGGATTGTTTGTTTGTTGTTTTGTTGAAGTCGTATGTATAGACTTATGGATGTGACCTTAACTACACACCTAACCCATTAAATGCAAATATAGCACTGAGTTCCTTTCTACACAATGTATGTTATCACATCATGTAGGCATGTACAGAACGTGAACAGCTGCCAATGAGCTATGAACTATTTCACCTGTCATCGATAATTACCCATACAGTTATGAACACAGGAATGCAGGGTTGTATTTCACATAAACAACCAAGTGAAGGCAAAGATGTGCGGATTGCCAAATCGTTACATTCGTTTGCAGTATTTAGCAAGTGAGAGCCGCGTTAGAGTAGTGGCTAGATGCTTGCCTGAAGGTCTCATAGTCATGAGTTCCAGTTCGCATCGAGGCGGATATTTACAATTGAACCATACTACCTGGTCGATCCAGCCCAAAATCAATACCAGGATACTTGAGAAGTAACGGCCATCGGTGTGGTATTGACCACGCTACTTCTGGGGTGCCAACTGGTCAATAACGATGTGGGTCGAGAACCATAGAAAGAAGTACAGAATTATTAACGTGGAGCTCAGGCTTGCAGGTAAGGCTACTGTAGAGGGAGGACGAGCCATAGACCAGCCTGATATACTGAATGCCCTACGAGAAATAAGACGCTTGCGAGAACCAAGTGAATCTACAGTCATGGTCAGGCTGTGAGAACTGCAAGTTAAAAGATGTGTGACCAAACAAGAACACTCTGCAGGATGCCAAAACAGATTAATAAACCAACACATAACCGGTGTCCTTAGCCGCTACATACTGCGGGATTTACTCAGGAAAGGGTCCGATCACTTATGGACTGAATGGTTCGATGTGCAATGAGGATGATCTGTCAACTAACTAAAATGGAGCTCAAAGAGAGAACCAAACAAATTCCAGTGAACCAAGAATATGTTCTCGCCGGAAAGGAAATGCATTGAGAAAGATTATGAATAGTGTAGCTAGAAACTCCTTTTCCAGGGACGCACATAGCAAATGACATAGGAGAAGACCCAAAAATTCACGGTTAAGAGAATAAGAGACATTGACGAATGATTTTCGCTTGCTGGCTCTCTTGCTTTGAATTTAAGCGTAGTCGATACACGCTACTTCTAGTAGAAGTGGACTTTTTGTGTGCTGCATTTTGGGTATGGATAAACTTCGTGCGATATAGAAGTAGATCGCTTTGCGCTGATTTCGATAGTATGAAGCGTCGATCTTCCAGAAAGCACTGGCAAACCACTGATCGGAAATACTGCCTAGTACATCACAAACAGCCAGAGCATGCTGAGGTTGATTGTGACGTCCTGTAAAGGACATGCAACTAACTAACTTTTATGTTCTTTCGAAATTTGGACCACTCTGGCGTGTATAATTTAGTTACACGGGTCATCTCCCCCAGAAGACAACCTATTACAAGAACTAGGATTGGAATTATAGCAAACGTCCCGGCCACGCTTTTTGAATAATTGAAATGGATAAATCGCCATCACCATGACCTGAATCGAGCCTTGGGACATCCATCACGGATGGGCAGGCTGGTAATGTAGGAGATGTCGACATTTCCCCGCTCTTCAATAGCCTAATCCTTAAGTGTTAAATGAGGTGAGAGTATGCTTGTGTTTTGTACACTATTTTTTTTTACACTGTTTGAGTTTTCGCATACGGTTACAGAGTGCAGAAGCGAACTGACAACCTTCGGAGGGCGGGTTAGGCGGCTTCGCCAGGGAGATATTCTTGTATTTTACGCACGATTGTTTACACTCTTTGAGTTATCGCATACAGTTAAAGAGTCAGATATATTTATTAGCAAGATTTAACAACAGTTTGTTGATAGTAATTCTCATTCTTCTTCTTATAATCCATGAAGTGTGGCGTTGGAGATCGTGTCTGTCCACATATTTGTCTAGTGTACTTGCCAATCTTCTTATGATACATCCCACGTGACGTTGGTGATCATGTCTGTCTACAGCCTTCTGTCTCTTGTACTGCCAATCGTCTTATAGTCCATGTCTGTGACATTGGTGATCATGTCTATACACACATCCGTCTGTCTCTTGTACTGCCAATCGTCTTATAGTCCATGTCTGTGACATTGGTGATCATGTCTATACACACATCCGTCTGTCTCTTGTACTGCCAATCGTCTTATAGTCCATATCTGTGACATTGGTGATCATGTCTATACACACATCCTTCTGTCTCTTGTACTGCCAATCGTCTTATAGTCCATGTCTGTGACATTGGTGATCATGTCTATACACACATCCTTCTATCTCATGTACTGCCAATCGTCTTATAGTCCATGTCTGTGACATTGGTGATCATGTCTATACACACATCCTTCTATCTCATGTACTGCCAATCGTCTTATAGTTCATGTCTGTGACATTGGTGATCATGTCTATACACACATACTTCTATCTCATGTACTGCCAATCGTCTTATAGTTCATGTCTGTGACATTGGTGATCATGTCTATACACATATCCTTCTATCTCATGTACTGCCAATCGTCTTATAGTCCATGTCTGTGACATTGGTGATCATGTCTATACACACATACTTCTATCTCATGTACTGCCAATCGTCTTATAGTTCATGTCTGTGACATTGGTGATCATGTCTATACACACATCCGTCTGTCTCTTGTACTGCCAATCGTCTTATAGTCCATGTCTGTGACATTGGTGATCATGTCTATACACACATCCTTCTATCTCATGTACTGCCAATCGTCTTATAGTTCATGTCTGTGACATTGGTGATCATGTCTATACACACATACTTCTATCTCATGTACTGCCAATCGTCTTATAGTTCATGTCTGTGACATTGGTGATCATGTCTATACACACATCCGTCTGTCTCTTGTACTGCCAATCGTCTTATAGTCCATGTCTGTGACATTGGTGATCATGTCTATACACACATCCGTCTGTCTCTTGTACTGCCAATCGTCTTATAGTCCATGTCTGTGACATTGGTGATCATGTCTATACACA
Source organism: Cepaea nemoralis (assembly GCA_014155875.1). Classification (NCBI taxonomy): domain Eukaryota; kingdom Metazoa; phylum Mollusca; class Gastropoda; order Stylommatophora; family Helicidae; genus Cepaea; species Cepaea nemoralis. Next base: position 338,364 of record JACEFZ010001988.1, read on the forward strand.
CATCCTTCTATCTCATGTACTGCCAATCGTCTTATAGTTCATGTCTGTGACATTGGTGATCATGTCTATACACACATACTTCTATCTCATGTACTGCTAATCGGCTTATAGTCCATATCTGTGACATTGGTGATCATGTATGTACACAACATTCTGTCTCGTTGCTGCAAATCTTCTTATAGACAATGTCGTGTGACGTTGGTTATCATGTCTGTCCACAGCTTTTGTCTCGTTGCTGTCAATCTTCTCATACTGCATTCCGTGTAACGTTGGTCATGTATGTCCACGGTCGTCTGTCTCGTATGCGTCCAATCTTCTTATAGCCCTCTCTTGGCCTCTCCCGCCATCTCCTCCCTTCCAACATTCCCGTTGTAACCTTCATTATCAACGCAATAGTATACAATGTTAACCCACACAACAGTAAATGTTTCATAACAGTTATCAACTATGTATACTGGCCTAGAATCACGTATATATTGAACAAACAACTCATCTCATCTCATCATGTTCCTCTTGTACCTTGCGGTGTCGAGGTGAAGTATAAACTTCGTGAGAGTGCCCGGTTATGGGCTTCGTATATCGACATTCCCATGGATTCTGTTATTCCCTCCGTCCAACGTTTACGTGGTCGGCCTCTTCCTCTGTTTCCATCTGGTCTGTACATCATTGCTTGTTGTGGCATGCTGTTGACTGGTAGCCTACTTGCATGGCCAAACCATTTGACTTGCTGCTTTCTAATAAAATCTAGAGCAGCTTTAACCCCCACTTTAGTCCTGATTTCTTCATTTCTGATCTTATCTCTTCTTGATACGCTGAGTATTCTTCTCAGGAACCTCATTTCTGTTGTTGTGATTTTTCTTTTCTCTTTTTCTGTCATTGTCCAGGTTTGGCATTGGTAGCACAGAGTTGGTAGGAAGATTGTGTTGTAAAGTGCTTTCTTAGTAGTTATTGATACATGTTTGTTCTTTAGTATTGGTGCCATTTGTCCAATGAGTTGATTTGCCTTATTGCACCTATTTTCGATCTCGTCTTCTGATCTGCCATTTGATGATATTATACTTCCTAGGTACTTGAAGCTCTTTACTTGTTTCAAGGGATGTTCGTTTAGGTGAATTGTTGCTGTTTGTTCTTCTTTAGTTATAGTCATTACCTCTGTTTTGCTTGTGCTAATTTTCATGTTATGTTCCCTACACATTTCGTTTAGACTATTCATGTGGTCTTGTAATTCAGCTTCTGATTTTGCTATTAGTGCTTGGTCATCCACAAACAGGAGTTCTCTAATGGTTAGATTTGCAGATGGTTCTTCTTCTGTGTTCTCGTCATGCGGTATTCTTGCTGTCTCTGCTTGGCTGGTTTCTTTACATATGTTGTCTATATATGTTATGAACAAGAGAGGGGACAGGACACAACCTTGTCGTACTCCAGATCTTATGGTGAAGGGTTCTGAGTGTCCTCCAGTTGCTCTCACTATGCATTCACTGTTGTTGTATAAACTTCTACATAGGTTTGTTAGATGTGTACTCACTCCATATTGTTTAAGGATTTCCCACAGCTTACTTCTTAGTTTTTCTACGAGCAGTATGAAGATCCCCTGCCGGCTTGCTAGGCCAGTCGCAGGTTTAGGACACTAATCTGACCACAGGGAGTCCATCCCCTATGGGAACAAACAACTGGTCACCCGAAAATCAACACTTGAAATACGAGTACCTGGTCCTAAATACTGCTTTCTTCCGTCGCCAACACGTATTTTTAGCGCTTACAACATCTGAAATTATTTATGGTGGTTAATTCGTGTATTTCATGGAAACAAAAGCAATCAACTGCGGAGGTTCTAGAAAAACTGGGAGTGAAAAGAGAGTTGATGAAATAAATAATAAAGCGGCAAGTGAAATATTGTACCACGTTTAAAGACAATATTCTCATAAAAACCATACTGGTGGGTAGGGTTGAAAGCAAGCTAGCAAGAGGTAGGCAAGGATACAAGTGGGAAGATAACATCAAGAGATGGACGAACAGCAATCTGACAGAATTTTCAATTGCAGCCAAGCTTCATTGTAGAGACGGCAGCTTAATGATTGATTCATGTATTTAAAATAGTCAGGATAATGATATCAGTTCACGTCAGGTCTTAGATAATATTTAGTTACTGTCACCAGTCGTCCCTAGGGGACAGCTCCCCAGTAGACCTCCCTACCGGAATATCCTACCATTAACACTTCCTTTATCCCCCAGTCCTCCCAAATCTCCCTGAATATCATCCCATTACATTGGTCCTACCCTGCCGAGTGAAATGATATATCCCTCTACCTCGTTTAAGCTAGGCATCAGCCAGCTGCGGCCGACGCTCCTAGACTACGTTCACACAACGCCTTATCACTAAGTTCAAGTCCTAACTCTATTTATAAATAAACTACTTTATGCTAGTGTTCCGAGTTGGAATTCACAATTCACAACATGAAAAAAATTTCCCTTGTTTCCAAACAACATAGGACACTGTGAATCCCTTCTCCATTCGAATTGGAACACACTAACACTCCCGTTATCTGTAGTTCATCCACAGACTGATCACAAGTTTTGTCAACTCCCAACCCGAAAAAGTTGCTCGAGTGACGTCATTGTCCTGGCGGCGACCAAATCAAGACGACACTTTCCCTCTCATCTTGAGATCCGGGCAAATCAACATGCCGACGATTGTCTTTGATTCGGGGACTTCTCAGGGAATCCCGGTCGTGTTTAAATTTGGAACATATTTCCCCACATCAAATAGTTGTGGCGCCTAGCGACGGCGGTTTCAGGCCTTTCATCAATCCGGATCGGCATTCTTCAGTATGTGACATAGAGACCTCTCCCTTAAGAGAGTTGACCGCATCAACTCTTACTCACTGGAGGTTCGATCCAGATGATCCACAACAATCCACTCATCAAGCGCATGTTTAGTTTCTGGGAGATGGCTCAACACATCGTATGTTGATGGTCTGCCTGTACCCTCAAATGTATTGCCTCCCCAGCAATTAGGCGATCTCACTGATAGCCTATATCCTCATAATGACAGACACTTGTGTTGGCGTATCGATCCTGTACGTTCGGTCGACCAACTTCCGACCTGCGTAAGCGACGGCTCACAATACAGACGGATCGTTCCATCCTGACTGTAACAGTGTCTCCATTTCCGCTTAGTTTCCTCAAGTTTTGCATCCTGGGATTTGCGGTATCGTCCTCGTTGGACAGAATCGTCTTCCCCAAAGCTCCTGGATTTTTGCTTCCAGGACCATCTCGGTCGATGTTGGATCTGGTCAGCCCATCCTTGGTTGGAGTCTCGGGTATCTCGCGCCGTTCCCGACGTTACCCACCCCTTCTGAACTAGGTTACTAGCGAATGGTTCACTATTGGCCTCTTCCTGACGTGTGATTTCCCTCCTCTCTTCGGCTGGAAAATCTGACCTACCTCGTACGTTCCCATAGGCCCTCCTATGTAGTACTTGGGATATCTGGTCTCCGTCTGGACCTGTAACCTTTTTCCCAATGGCTGCCATCACCATACGGTGAGAAGATTTGACCTCGGATCTCTCCTCATATTTCTGCAGGAGATGCCTAGGAAGACTTTTCCGTTCTTCCCCGATCCGGATTTCGTAGGTGTTCCTGGACACAACCTTTACCACAGGATAAGGTCTATGCCATCCTGCTTGCAGCATGTTGGTCTCTGCTGGTCCCCACACTACTACTTTCTCTCCCACCTTAAGAGCTCCTTTACTCTTCGTCCGATTTTTGGGTGGTGCCTTCTGGCACTCTGGACAAGACTTAACCAACCGGCGTACATCACCGGTCATTCCTGGCCAGCAATAATGGCCGGAAATCTGCTGCAACGTCTCTCTGACACCCATATGTCGATTCTCGGATGTCTGACTTCCGGATATGGTGTGCCCGCTCTGAAGAATGTGAGGACGGTGGGCCTCTGGGACCACCAACTGCTCATGCAGTTTGTCTCCCCTTCCAGCTCTCCGATAGAGCAGTCGATTCCTCAGAAAGTACTGCTCCCGTTCTGGTGGGTCAGCACTTCTTTGCAGCTTCTTGTAACAAGGACGCAACGTAGTGTCCTTCCTCTGGGCAGTATGCAATTCCCCTGACATAGGGTTGATGCATAGTGTGTCTGCCCCTTTTTCCTTCCCTTGGGATCCAGTGGCTGATGTTCCCCGGTGGGCGGGTTGTTTGGGCATCCCCAAGAACACGTATTTCGTACCAAGGATCACGGGAAATAGGGAATCAGATAACACAGCTGCTGGAATGATGCCTGTGACGTACCTGGACTTAATCTCCACCTTGGCGATTGGCAGCGTCATGGCAACAGCACTCCTCATTGCAGGCTGTATCTCAATAGTCTCCCCTGTGAGTTGGTCTGGGCGTACCAGGCTGGCATCAATCACAGCTTCCCCGTCCAAACCAGTATCATAGAGACAGGTAACCTGCTGGCCGTTGACTTCAATCAGTTCGACCACAGGTGGCCTCTCTTGGTCCAGAGTTCCTTCAACAACCTCGACCTTTTCGGTGGCAACCACCTTTGGAGCCACGCGGCAGGCTGCGAAGTGAGAGCTTTTCGTTTTCGATTTGCAGTCTTTTGTGTTGTGAGAGGGCGACTTGCAGATCGAACACCACTTCTCAGACCACTGTCGTTTCGGTTGAGAGTTGGGTGGGCTCTGTCTTCCATCCTTTGTCTTCTCTGGACTCTTCTCTGAAGTGTTTGCATAAGGTTCCACTTTCTTTGTTTCTGAGCCTTTGAATTTCTTTCGGTCATGTTTCTCCTGACCTTTGGTGGTTGGTGTACAGGTTTCTTCCGCTTCCCCATGGACTTCAACGAATCTTTCCGCCAGCTTATTCACCACATCAAGCCGTTCCGCCCCTTGTTCTCCCAAGAATGTCTTCAGAGGTTCTGACATTTGCTGTCGCATCTGGTCGACTATCATGAGCTCTTCCAGACTCTCATAGTCATGCTTGAACCCTGCCAAATCCATCCATTTCTGGAGGTAGGATTTCAGGCGCATACTGTAGGCGGCGAATAGCTCTCCTGGCTCTCGTTTCGCTGATCGAAACTTCTTCCTATATGTACTTGATGTGATCTCGTAGTGTTTCAGCAAAGCAGCTTTCAATTCGTCGTAATTGTTCTCGTGTCCTGGCGGCAGGCGAGAATAGACCTCGTAACCGGTTCCAAGCAATCCCTGAGACAATTTAAGATTCCATTTGTCTCGATCTAGACCCATAGCAACAGACATGGCCTCGAAGCGTTGTAAGTACTGGTCTATTTTTTCTTTGCCCTGATCATAGACCGCTAGAGGGAACTTCATAGCATGGTAGCTATGTCCACCTACTGGTGTTGGGCCAGGGCGAGAGGAACCTCCCACTGCTCCCTCAGTTTCCCCACTAGATTGCCTCTTAAGCTCGAGTTCTCCGCATCCGGTACTCGTGCTCCCTTTTCTAAGCTTCTTGCTCGGCTTCACGTTTCCTTGCAGCTTCCTCAACTTCAAGTTGTTTAGCTGCCTGCTCAGCTTCAATTTCCAGTCTTCTCATGGCTTGCGCTGCTTCCAATTTCTTAGCAGCTTGTTCTGCTTCCAATTGCCTAGCAGCTTGTTCTGCTTCCAATTGCCTAGCAGCTTGTTCTGCTTCCAATTTCTTAGCTGCTTGTTCTAACTCCATCCTTCTCAATTCCAACTCGGCCTTTCGATCTTCCCTTTCTGCTTGACGAATCTCCCTCTCCACCTCCTGTACGTAATCTGTTAGTGCAGAACCCGACAAACCCATTTCTTCCCCCTTTGCCCTTAGTTCTGCCGTAATTAGTTTAGGAGTGGCCATTTTTCAGAGAGGTAAGTTAGCAGGTTGAGTACAATTTAACTGCAAACCCAATATATAGATATATGAAAAAGTACAATAAATCTATATATTTAATAACACACAGCACAACACAACACAATCACTCAGTGACAAGAGTAGACTAGGACCAAGACCTATGTAGACTTGTAAAGTGTGAACAGGAACGTTATGTGTCTTAACACCTATCCACATTCACTATAACTGGATCTTTAACTGTCCGGCCCTACCTCTATCACGGTAATGTCACCCACAATAATGTAATATCACAAACATTAAGGTAATGTCACCATCCCGTGTGACGTGCCCAAATAAATGTCGCTATCCTTATTGTGATATCACCATCTCCCGGACGAGCCACCATAAATGTCGCCAGTCGTCCATAGGGGGAAGTAGAGTCAACAGGCACACTTTTAAAATCCCTTTCCTTAGCGTGGGCTTCTGCCGGACCTTTGTCTACAAACCCCCTGTCAGTCTTAGGTACACTATCTCTCTCTCTCTCTCTCTCTCTCTCTCTCTCTCTCTATCACTCTCTCTCTCTCTCTCTCTCTCTCTCTCTCTCTCCTCTTCTTCTTCTTACCACTAAACAATACCCTTCATATTGTTTCATAACATACCCACACAAGACTATTTTAACAAATGATAAGATAAAACATTTAATACAGACAAGTATCACGTGTGTGTGTGCACTGTTTGCGTGTGGAAATATGTAGTATTTTCTATGGTGTATGCGAGAATATACTAGTGAGCTCAGGATCGTTCTTCATCATGTTAGGCCATGCCACATCACACCACAGTAAGTTCGGAACAGGTCTCACCGAATGAAGCATCTCTCCGAATAATGGTGGACTTCTTGGAATTAATCATATATAGTCTGGGTGACTGTTCTCCACTACTGAATATGGCCTATTAATGTCCATCAATCAGGAACACACTATGCACTTAATATGTTCATTAAGATACCGATACCCACGAAGATCTCCTTATATCTCACACGAGTTTAAAGACAACTTTCAGTCCGGTTGCAGAATGTTACTGAATGAGTGTCCTTACTCTGCAACCTCTCTACAACCTATAGTTATGGTCACTCGACATAGTCACCGTTACTTTAAAATCACTGTTATTCCACCTCTCTACCTAATATTGTCATTGTCTATGGAGGTGTTAATAGTTTCATAAAAACAACTGCCTTGGGCACTCAATCACCGCTACACTGGCCCTTTCAGGATAACACTCCTGATTTCTATGAGTTTATAATATTTGGAACGATGTCCCATTTCCGAGGCCATTTAGTATAACTGCACTCAGTGTGATAGCCATTGTTCACATCTCTGTGTTGTACATCAGCTCTTCTCTACAATGGAATTGCACTCAGTGTGACTGTCATTGTCCACACCTAAGGTCCATTCACATCAATATGGAAGCACTATACTCGAGTTTCGCTCACGTTTGAGCTCGTCAGTAGTGCATATCCTTGACTGGATCCGGAAACAAGCCCCGGATCACTGGCGTGTGAAGCTGGTGTGTAACCACGCGGCACACGATGGACACAGCCAAATTATCACAACAGAATATTACAACGTCACTCATCGTAGGTTATAGCTCAAGATTGCCCTATCGCCGCGACTGACGTCTGTCAATCGATGTGGACCCGAACGAACAGGACTTCTCACTGGCAAGGCACACCAGGCCGCCTAAATCCAGTGAGCAATAATCAAATTGATTATTTGTTTGTTTCGGGATTTGAAATTTAAATATTGAGCACAACCCACTAATGGCAACACTGATCGTATTCTGGTATGAACCTAAGGCCTATCCACGTCAATATGGAAGCACTATACTCGAGTTTCGCTCTCGTTTGAGCTCGTCAGTTCAGTAGTGCATATCCTTGACCGGATTCGGAAACAAGCCCCGGATCACTGGCGTGTGAAGCGGGTGTGTAACCACGCGGCACATGCTGGGCACAGCCAAATTATCATAACAGAATATTACAACGTCACTCATTGTATGTTATAGCCCAGTTCAAATCCCGAAACAACCAAATAATCAATTTGATTATTGCTCACTGGATTTAGGCGGCCTGGTGTGCCTTGCCAGTGAGAAGTCCTGATCGTTCGGGTCCACATCGATTGACGGACGTCAGTCGCGGCGATCGGGCAATCTTGAGCTATAGCCTACGATGGGTGACGTTGTAATATTCTGTTATGATAATTTGGCTGTGTCCAGCGTGTGCCGCGTGGTTACACACCCGCTTCACACGCCAGTGATCCGGGGCTTGTTTCCGGATCTGGTCAAGGATATGCACTACTGACGAGCTCAAACGAGAGCGAAACTCGAGTATAGTTCTTCCATATTGACGTGGATAGGCCTTAGGTTCATACCAGAATACGATCAGTGTTGCCAATAGTGGGTTGTGCTCAATATTTAAATTTCAAATCCCGAAACAACCAAATAACTATTGTTACTGTTTTCTTGATATTCAAAGAGACCATATGAGTGCCAATCAATACATATGAATTTGTTGCTCGTGTTATTTCAATATCTTCAGATGTCCTCATATTTATGTGCATTATAAATTGGCAATCCTTTCCTTCTGGCTTAGTTGTCTTATATGAGTTCGAATCCCCATCCAGGAGGGTCCTTAAAATCGACCCGGGCTCCCATGCCGATCCACTGTCATACCTACCAGGAAATATGGTGGGAAGTAAAGGCGGCCCACTTGATGAAGACCACACCTCCCATCGATTGGCGATGTTTCGATAAAACATGGCTCCAGAACTATATGTCCAGTCCGAATGAACGTTTGTGAGAGAGTCCTTTACTTTGCTTTGCTTACACATTCTGATCAATTTTGAACAGCGTTTAGAATACGTAAAGTTGCCTCTTAAATCAAAAATATTAAATAGGAGCCGAGGTTGATTGCAACATCCTGCATAGGACAAGCAAGTATTTTCTTCAACAGCTGTCTATTTCTTTCAGTGATAACCGGCTATGGGGCGAAGGGGTTACGAATGCAATTCGTAATCCCGCATACCGCATTCGAAACATAGCTGAGGGCGATTTGGAAGCAGCAGCCTTGCGTTGGTATTCCATACAATGGTATGAGTATCCGTCGACCAGAAAGGAATGGCCTACTGCTGAACGCAAACTTGCCCAGGAATCACAAACAGCCAAAAAATTCTGGAATTGACTGCTACATCATGTAAACGATATGCAACTAGCTTTTCTTGCTACGAGTTTAAGAATTTGCATGTTTATTTTCTTTCAGATCATCTTTCTTTGCAGCCCGCGACAATACCACACATAAAAAAACATAAATGTTTCATCCTGTCTTTATTCGTGTGTCATAGCCATATGGTACAACAGATCGCATCTAAGGTTTCGTCGCCCATAGCGACACTGAGCTGTGGATTTCGTGTGAAGTGCTTTTTGCATCTGTCCGCAGTTGATTGTTTTGTGATCTGCATGTTCAGAAAATAGCGACGGCCGGTTACTGAACTATCTAGTTTTCCATTATACGATAAAGTGTGCGAAGCTGATGTATGACTAATGACTGCCGCTTCCATCGATGATGAACTTAATTTATGTGGAGGTTTGTTGTGTTGGAATTCTGCAGCGGCCTTATGAATGCTCTTGCCTGTGCGTGCTGTTGGGTTGTCGATACTGCTGTCTGTTCCACTCTTCGTATTGGGCAATAAGGGGCATTTTGTGTGATATTCACAGGCACAGGAAAGGAGCATTACGGGGGTGACCCGTTGCCGTGAAGTTGGAACCGCGAATAACTAACTAAGACCACATCTACGTTGTGATATTGTTAATGTAGTTTTAAAATGTAAAAAAGAAAATAATCTTGCTGTTCGGTTAAATATTAACAGTAGTGCTCCTGAAAAAAGGCAACTTTTATTGATTGAATATTTCACAACGATAAAAAGTAGCTATGACGTATGCGATGCGCACAGATGTGCACATAAATTACAGCTATCATAGCTGGGGTCGCGACCTTTCCCGTCAAAGGTTCATGCTGTTATAAAACAATATGATTTACTAGCGAAAAAAAGAATAGAAGGATGGGAGAGAGAGAGAGAGAGAGAGAGAGAGAGAGAGGGGGGGGGGAGGGAGGGAGGAAGTTTGCAACGGTTAAAAACACGTGAAGATTAAACGGTTTGCAGGAATGAGCCCTCTCGCATGTAATCAGAAGGGTAAATTAATTAGCACGCATGTGACAGTTTAATTACACATCTGTGGAGTTTAGGTTGAATCACCCGCGTGCCTAGGTAGAGGAAAGCAAACGTCTGGAAATGGGAGAGGAGGGGGAAAAGGAGGGTATGAGGGTAGGGGATAGAAGCTTGTTGCAAAAACAGAATTATAGGAAATTGAAAGCACGTATGGCGCTACATTGTGTTGTAAAGAACAGAAACAGTGAAAGCTATTTTATGGGAGTGATCGAAATAATTTAAAGATTAGATGTATTCACTCCGGGACACAAACGTCCTCAAGTCAGACTAGAACAAACAAGAAATTAAAACTTAACACAGAAGCCACAAAATATAGTTTTCCCAATTTGCTGCCCAGAATATTTCGCAGCACCCCGATGGGTATATATCTGTGTGTGCGTGTGCGTGTGTGTCTGTGAAAGTGGATGTTTATATATAAGTGTGCGACTGTTTATGTATGTAAGTGTGTGTATGTATGTAAATGCCTATGTTTCTGTTCGCCCTTCCGCCGGAGTGCGTGTATGCCTGGCTTCCTGCCTGCAAAGTTGAAAGGATGGGTGGATGGGTGAATAGGTGGATGGGTGGATTAGTGAATGGGTGAATGGGTGGGTGGGTGAATGGGTGGTTTGATGTATGTGTGTATATGTGTGTACGTGCATGCATGCATGCATGCCTACCTGCCTGCCTGCCTGCTTGCCTGCCTGCCTGCCTGCCTGCCTGCCTGCCTGCCTGCCTGCGTATGTATGTATGTATGTATGTATGTATGTATGTATGTATGTATGTATGTATGTATGTATGTATGTATGTATGCATGTATGCATGCATGCATGCATGCATGCATGCAAGCATGTATGTATTTATGTATGTATGTATGTATGTATGTATGTATGTATGTATTTATGTATGTATGTATGTATGTATGTATGTATGTATGTATGTATGTATGTATGTATGTATGTATGCATGTATGCATGCATGCATGCATGCAAGCATGTATGTATTTATGTATGTATGTATGTATGCATGTATGCATGCATGCATGCATGCAAGCATGTATGTATTTATGTATGTATGTACGTACGTACGTATGTATGTATGTATGTATGTATGTATGTGTGTGTGTGTGTGTGTGTGTGGGCGAGCGGGCGGGCGGGCGGGGCGGGCGGACGGACGGACGGACGGACGGACCGACGGACGGACGGACGGACGGATGGATGCATGCATGCATGCATGCATGCGTGTGTGTGTATATGTGTGTGAGTGTGTGCGTGTATGCTGTGCCTGCTGGTAATGCACCGCTTAGCATAAGGCGGAATCCATCTTGCCAGTAACAGGAGACACACTGAAAGCTAGAATATTTACCGACAATTCTCCCGGCCTGGCAACTTATCCCGGGCAACTGTACACATCACTTCGACGTCTAACTCCCCGTTGGCAAACAGACACCCTCTCAGGAGAGACAGAAAAAGGGAGGACGCATGGAATGGAACATTTTCCTTCAAATTACATCTGACGTTCGGCGTTCGTCTGACATGGGTAGTAATTTGAAAAGTGTACTCCCAGAAACATAAGACTTTTTGCAAGAAACGGAACAATTCTACTTTCTGGGTTGTGTAAACGAAATAATCTATAAAGGCCATTTGGGCTTAACTGGGTTTTTATTTGATGTAGACGGGGTTGTCTCTTGAGTCTCGACTTACGTGTATTGCGTTAATGACAAAAACAATGCATAGGCTAGTAAGAAAGTACAAAAGGTCTATAAATAGTTTTAAACTTGGTAAGGTATTCATCATCATCGTCATGTGATGTGCCATTTTGCATCTCGGTACAATTTGATCCCTGGCGTTCTGGATCTAGTCTACGTATGATATTCCCCCTGGAATCCTTTAAGCCCACTCACCATAGTTTTTCTTTGTCGGCCTCTGTCTCTTTTCCCACATATTTTTCCAGGTGTCAAAATGTTTCCCAAATCACTCTCTTCTCATCACGTGACCAAAGAAAGCTGTTTGTATCTTTTTATACTTGTATAATATGTTCTAGTTTCATTAGCATTAAGCAATCGTTGTTAATTACTCCTGCAGCCCAAGATATTCGCAATATTCAGCCCAGGAACCACATCTCCGTGACAAGCCTTCATTAGCAAACAAATACATACACAAAACACGCCATATAAACACGGAGAAGACACTACAGTGACTACATTAAGGCATAAGAACGGGATGAGGAGAATGAGCAGATGAAAAATATGAGAACAATGAAGAGAATATTGGAAGTTAGTTATCTATTGTGTATCATCCTTGCAGCAGAACCAGTTGTGTTTTGGTTGACGAGACCCCTCAATCTTCCGATGTGCCCATCGTGTGTGGCCGTGCCAATTCTAACTTCCGAGTTTCTCATTCTAGACAACGAAGTGGATTCACTGGCGTTAAAATGTCCTCCGCTCTCGACATCTCTGTGAGGGCGTTAATTAATAACTTCGGCACTATCCACGGGCTGGCCATGTGCAGGGAATGCAGAGCCAGAAAGTTTATCAATTCGTTCATTCCCCTCAACTCCCGCATGTCCCGGAACGAAGATGAAAGTGACTCTACGGACAACAGACCGCCACAGCGATAGAGTCCACTGTCTACATACAGAACCCGCCTCGATCTGTGGGATAATTCTCATTGAATCACTTAGTACACAAGTTTTGTTTAGTTTAGTTTAGTCGACGGATCAACATCACGGCACACGGGTGTAACCCATAAGTGCTCCGTTCTATCCCTAACCCAAGCCTGAGTCCGGAGAACTCAGCTCAGTGCACGAACTCCGTAGCACCGGCAAGGATCTTGAAATATTTTGGGTAGATTTCTAACTCGAAATTTTGCCTGGGCAGCGGTGTCAGGCTACTCTTTTTTCGATTTCCAACTGCCAAAAGATATTTTACGTGCATAACCATACACACGGGCATCCGATCTCACTACCCAGAGACCAGGGGAGATTTTGTGACTAGAAGTCCACGTGAAAAAATCCCGGACCTGGTACACAAACACTGGTATAGTTCTGTGGCTCCAGCCATAAGAAAACCCGTGTTACTGCTTTCACTTCCAATGTCACGCTGCTATGGTCATAGAGTGGGCACCACTGGCTTCTTGAACGGTTCGGAACGCTGAACGAGCCGTGAATGCCCACTCACATCTCTGCTTCTGTATAATAGACCCATCCGTGTAGATAAGAATATCGGAATCATCGGAATTTTCACGGAGGAGAGTGTTGACCTCTGCATTGACAGTAGGAGAATTCTGCTCTCTGCACCGTCTGTAAAGCTTGATAATGCAGGAGAAGGTGAAATTAAGCGATGGAAGCACAGGCACACATTCCTTGGCGGGGTTAATATTATTTTTCAAAGGTTGTTCTGGATGTCATCATTCCATCTTTTACTTGGTCTTCCCCTCGCTCTGTACTCACTATATTTTGCCAATGTGGCTTTTTGTGACAGATGATACCGTGGCAATTTTGTCAGATGACCAAACCATTTAATAGTAATTTCGTTAGAGTAATGCATGACTGGTTTCAGACCTAGACATCTTCTAATTTGCTCATTCCTAATTGTATCTCTAACAGTTTTTCCCACACTTCTTCTAAGGCATTTCATTAGTTGCATCATTCATTGGCACCTTGCCGTCTTTACAGACGATAGTTTGTGCTTCAGAAAGGCATAATAACTATTACCCATGGCGGTAGCGAATGTGACTGATAAGGCGAATTCGCGCTGTAATTGTTTGTCCACAGCGGGTGCATGTGAACACGTGGTCATTTCCACCATCATGCACCATCTTACGTCTCACACGCTCGCTGTGTGACTTATCTGCAATAATTTTCTCCTTTGTCTTTATTCCATTTCTGATGTTTTCCCTTCATGTAACACGTTCAGCCGCAGCTTGCTCCCAATGTGCATTATCAATGCCTGTATCAATCATGTCCCGCTTACACACATCTTTGTATCGTAGTAGAGGCCGACTCTGAGATCTCTTACCCATCTGTAATTCACCAAAAAAGATGTCCTTTGGTATTATACCATCACCCATCCTCCTAAGATGTCCTGTCCATCTAAGTCTACTGTGGCTGAGCATGGAATAAACCGTCACACAACCTGATCTTTCCAATACTTCAGTATTTGTGATTTTGTCTTGCCACTTAATATCAAGTATTCTTCGCAGACATCGCATATGAAAGCTGTTTAAACGTTTCTCTTGGCGTGAGTAAGTTGTCCAGGTTTCACTGCCATAAAGAAGAGTACTAAGGACACAGGCTTGATAGACAAGGAATTTGGTTTTGGCAGGAAACTTCCTGTTCTCTCAGACTCTTTTTCTTAACCTGTTCATTGATGTTGCTGCCATACAAATCCGGTCGTTGATTTCCTGATCTAGGGATAATTTGCTATTCACCACTGAGCCTAGATATGTAAAATGGCCTACTACCTCTAGTTCGGCGTCGTCAATAAAGATTGATTGTACCGCGTGTGCACCTTGTGACATACTCTGTGTCTTCCTTTTGCTAATTGTTAAACCAAATTCAGAACAAGCATTGGAGAATGCAAATTGTAGACATTGTAATACTTCCTCAGAAAATCCAGCTGCTGTGGAGGCTGAAGTACAAGCGTTGATTTTCGGGAATTTAGCTAGATGGTGATGCTGTCAACTACACAGATGCGTCGGTCGTGCGACATATGAGAAACTCATGGGTCTTTACGGCTCGGGCCGGAGGGAGAATTGTGAAAGAGGACGCTGGTGCTTTCACTGAGACCACAAGTAGCCTGATTATGGAAGTCATGGCAGTAAGTAAAGCAATAACATGGCTTGAGACACAGACATTCGTTAGGGCATGTTTCCTTAGCGACTCAATGAGCATGATCAAGAGGATAGAGGTGGGGTGGGTCCGAAGAGAATGGTTGCTGTTTCTGGAGCGGTCTCGGCTGGAAAAGATTAGTTTCATCTTCGCGCCAGGTCATGCGGGAGTACAAAGAAATGAGCGGGCTGACAAGCTCGCAGGTGAGGCCACGGTGGAGGGCGGACGCGCCATGGACCAGGCTTACATTCTGAATGCTCTTCGAGAAGTAAGACTTTTGCGTGAACCAAGTGATGACTGTGAATCTACAACCATGGCCAGACTACGAGAACAGCAAATTAAAAGGGTCGTGGCCAAACAAGAACACTAAGCAGGAAGCCAAAGAAGATTGATAAACCAACACAGAACTGGTGTCGTTAGCCGCAACACGCTGCGGGATTTGCTGAGGAGGGGATCCGAGCACTTATGGACTGAATGGTTCGATGTGCAATGAGGATGATCTGTCGACTAACTAACTAACTATTCTTCCTCGGAGTGGGTCGTAACTGCAGCATCATCTGCAAAAAGCACCTCTGTGATCAGTACCTTCTTCATTTTGGTCTTGCCCTTCAATCTCTGAGCATTGTAGAGGCCGCCACCTGAGCGTGAGTGAATGTATATACCACAATCCATATCACGAAAGGCATATTTTAATAGAAGTGAAAAGTATATTCCAAAGAGGGTGGTAGCTAGTACACAACCTTGCTTAACTCCACTCTTGATTTCAAACTCTTCAGAAGTTTCACCATTAATCTTGATTATACCCTTCATGCCTGTGTGGAACGATTCCACAATGGTCAGAAGAGTTGGTGGGCAGCCAATCTTCTTTAGTGCCTTGAACTGACCCTCACGACTCACCATATCAAATGCCTTTGTGAGGTCGATGAAGGCAATAAACAGTGGTTGATTCTGTTCACTGCATTTTTCTTGCATTTGTTGCAATAAGAATATCATATCAAAGGTAGACTTGTTCTGTCGAAAGCCACAATGTGATTCGATGTAGATTTGATCTCCTTGGACTTGAAGTCTGCGCAGAACAATTCTGGCAAATATTTTTCCAACAATACTGTGGGATGTGGATTTTAATCTATGAGAATATTTTGTTAAGTTTCTAGGGGATCCCTAAAGGAGATTTATTTTTGATTCTCTTTCACTTCTAGAATGCAAGGTGATCATGGAATTATACCACAAACACAAAGAGGAAAATACATCACTCCCTTATATAACTGTGTCTATGCGTACTTCTCCATTTCCACTACATCACCTAGTGGATTTGTTATATTGTGCTAAAGAACATTGATTGTTTACAACATATAAAACAACCACTGTTGAACAAACATCAACAATGGACAACTGTTCAGGATTTCAATCAAGATCTGGAATAACATTTCTATTGTAGTGTGAGCTTCTTGAATAGGCATCACATGACATATGTATATATTCACATGAAATATGACATAGGTATACATTCACATATCTATATTGACCATACTGAAATACTGGAACAGGCATGGGATGAAATATGACATATCATAGACACATTAAAAAGTGCTATCCCCTGTTCCCCCAAACATCACCATCTTCAAAACCACCAATACATATCAGCTGGTTCCCAACACCATTGACAAACCTTGGCATGTGTTCAAAAACATCAAACACTAAATTCATTACATAATACTAAACCAATTATGTAGTGATTTACGTCCTTTACCCTCTTGTTGTATGGTTCCGTGTTCATCTCCAATGTATAGTAGATCCTATTCCCATTATCTGGGTACCGAAATAAATGCACTCAGTTGTATTCCTCACATGTATATCCACTGAAGTTGGCTGGTGAATGTTTTATAATCCATAATATTCGGAAATAAAAATATCACACACGCACATAATCCCCTCCATGGGGCTAGATTTTACGAATACTCTGCTGCAAGTAGGCTCGGTGCCCTTGTGAAATTGAGGCCCTGGTTGGTCATACTTTCAGGAGTTCCACTTAAGCTCTTGCAGAAGGTACTTCCCTTTATCACCACGTCGGATGAAAAGTTGACGGACATTCAGCTGCTCGGCTTGAACTATCCGAATCCTAATTCTGTACACGAGGAGTTTACACTCACCTGGTCACCAGTCTATAACCCATTCCACAATTGATGATGGCATTTAGGCTGACGTGGGACCAACAAAGAGTCATTCGTTATTATCCAGTCCAGTTTAGGAACATATATTGCAGAGAGTCATTCATTGGTAGCATCTGTGACTGTGTCCAGAATTAATCAGCACATACATGGATCAGAAGATGAATAATTTTCCAGCACACAAAGTGATCGTTGCAGACAGTTCAATGATTTTTCTGTTGTGTGGGTGTACATATTGACTCTACTAGCTTCATTCGGTGTCTTGCGTTGGTATTCACGTGTTGACTTGCTGTTATCAAGGTGTATTTCGTTGGTCTTCAGGTCTATGACCTGATGTGGATTATTTGTTGTCATGGTGTGTTTCAGTGTATTCCCATTGGTGTTAATATCTAGAAAGTGATGCTGATCTTGCCGCTGCAGTGACTTTTTTCGAAGGAGAATACTTGTGAGTATCCTTTGAACTTGGAAGTCCAACAGACAGTTAGAGGGTTCTCACTGCTGCTAGTTTTATTACACGTAGTATAACTCCCATAGTTTTGTTGACCTCGACGATTGATGATGCTTCAGGTGGTACCTCTCAGAATTAAAGCAGACGATACACTGTTGTCGGTTACTCTGTATATCTTTATGTGGATATTTATATTCTGAAGTCCGTGCTAGATATTCCTACTGAAGCAGGACTTCATCAATGACGTTGTCATTCATCTACGAAATTGTCTTTTGCTGGCTATGGCAGCTAATAAGTGTAGCAGTCAACATTTATGTTTTTCTAGATCCAGACTATGTTTAGGAAATTTTTTCCATGCTTACCGGCTTTTTACCCAGGATCCGGTTCGGTGATAATATCCACAAACCACCACTTGCTACTCTCTAGCGCTGGAAATGACAAAGAATACAACCACGCATTACTACAACTCTGTGTTATGTTAACATTTTCACAACACAATTACAAAAAATGGGAAGGAGATAGGGGAGTATTTCCACTTTCTCTTGTCCCTCGTCGCTTGTTATAGAGCTATTCTAGCTCTTTATGTTCGTAAGGTATCTTCTCACTCTGTATTTGTTTTCTGATGTTGTTATTGGGACTTTTCCGATGAGTGAGAGTTCCTAACTATCCAGTCATCTTGATATCACACCTGTCCTACTATGACAATCTATGAGACAGGCCTTTTCCCCATAACTCCTTGTTTTCTTTCATTAGGTGTAATCTGTATTAGACCACAGGCCATCCATACCAATCAACATCCTCTTCTTATGATACTGACCTACACAAGGCTTCTTAACTCATCATCATCACCACCATGTCTCCCACTGGGGTAACATTAAAATGTATATTCCTGCAATAAAATAAAATCATGAATAGCTTATATACAAATAAATCTCATAACAGAGAAAAACAAACATGTGCATTCCTCATATATGAATAATAATAATAATCATATTAATAATGCAGGAGCCAATGTTTTGGATTTCCTCTCATTCTTCAATCCATAAGACCAGAATAGATATTCTTCTTCCCACGGCATATAGAGCATGGGGTTAGTGAACGCTGTTATATTTCTCACCCATTGCTGCTATTGTAAGAAGTATCCAGTTTTTTCTTCCAGGAAATAACTTCTGCAGCATGATAAGTGTTCGGAACATAATATTATTCCAGGTGCCTACCACCCTGATGCGGTGTGACTAAAGGCATGTCCTGCCGGAACATTTGAATATATGTCATGCGTTTTCTTTCTTTCTTGAGATTATATTCATCCCCACATGACATTTCCCTAGCAATATTTATGAAATGATTACATGTCCATCACACATATTGTGTGGTTACTAATATGTTCACAAGAAGATTGTACCAAAATTTGGCACGATAGCTCCAGTTACAGATTAGCAGTTAGCACCACGATTTCGTCAACATAAGCCACGTCCCTAAGATGCGTTATCAATATTATGCTTCCGCATGGAGAGAAAGTTCTTGAAATGTCCTTAAGAGTGATCTCTACAGCACATATCATATTTACAGATTAATAGGCATTGATAGTGAGATAATTTCACAATGCATAGAATAAGTTAAACATAGGAATTTGAAATTGTAAGCACAGAAATTTGACAGCGTGGCAAAACAAGGCTGCTCAGTAGTAAAAATCAATCACGCTCTAGCTTACAAGAATTGGTGATTATCATTATAACTAATTCTTAATTAAACACGATGATACATTTACTTTATCAAAATGCATAGTTACATATTCAAAAGTAGTTTATATTTAACGTACCTAGTGCTCCAGAGAGTGAAATATTTTGAGCATACTTTTCCTTTACAAGAATTGTTGATTTATCATTTTAACCAATTCTTAATTAAACACGATGATACATGTACTTTATCAAAATGCATAGTTACATATTCAAAAGTAGTTTATATTTAAAGTACCTAGTGCTCCTGAGAGTGAAATATTTTGAGCATACTTTTCCTTCCCCACGGAGGAAGGCTGACGTGTGTTCCCTTTGTTCTCTTGAACCAAAATGTCTACTGACTCTTTGTTTTAAGATCAAGCGCCGGTCAGGCCAGGTACTTGAACAATCACCAGGCCCAGATTTAAACCATGGTAACATAAATGATGACTCAATTTAGCCCCGTTTTCTCTCCCCCAAGGGTATAGTCATTAAGGAGTAAATACTAGGGCGTTGTATTTTTAAAGCGTCAATATTAGGAGATTGGTAGAGACGTTTTAATATACCACAAATACACAGATGTGAGATATCCCTAAAGTTGTTGCAGTCGCTCCGATCGCCCTTGTTCTTGTACAGTGTTATGATGCTTGAATCTTTGAAATCCCGTGGGACATGTCCTTCTCGCCAGCATAGCTCTGTTAGCTGGTGGATCTGTAGAGTGAGTATGTCTTGCCCACTCCTGATATTCTCCAATTGAATCCCATCCTTACCTTGGAGCCTTGCCAGATGCAAGTTCATTTATAGAACACTTAACTTCTGTTATGGTGGGAAGTGTGTCCAGTTATTCAAGAGTTGGTAGGGCCTGTATGGCGTTGAGGGCATCATCCGCTAGTTTGGCCTCACTTGAATAAAGCTCCAAATAGTGCTCTATCCATCTGTCCATCTGCTATTTCTTATCAGGTATGATTTCTCCAGTCAAGGTTTTCGATGGTGCACTTCATTTGATAATTGGACCACAGGCTTTCTTTATTCCTTCATACATGTTTCTGATGTTTCCCTTATCACTTGCGATTTGAATGGACTCACATAACTTGATCCAATAATCATTTGTACACTGCCTGGCAGCCGTTTGCACATCCTTCCTAGCTTGCTTTAGCTCACTCATAGTGTTACGAGTTGGTCTTTCCTTGTTTCTTAAGAGAACTATCTTCTTCTTATCAATCAATGGCTGCAGAGTCTCGCTGTTTGCCGCAAACCAATCCTGCCTCATATGATCCACATTGCCGTAAATCCCTACGGCAGTTTTATAAAGCGTTTCGTTAAGTTTACCCCAATTTTCACTGACTGTACAATTTTCTGGTGTATCAGTGAAAGCGTCTTCAAGTTGCTGTTGAAACTGAAAGCATTTTTCAGGATCGTGAGTGTTAATAAAATGTATCCTGGGGCTAGATTTGTGGTTAGCTGTGTAGATTCTCTTTGGTCTCAGTCTAACCTTTGCAAAAACCAAAGAATGATCCGTTTCATAGTCAGCAATGTGGTACCTTCGAGTCAATGATTTATGGTTCAGATGTTGTCTCCGTGTGATGATGAAATCCAGCTGGTGCCAGTGGCCGGATCTTGGATGTTTCCATGTGACCCTATGCAGCTCTTTTGTTTTAAAAAAGGAGTTTGTAATACATAGGTCATTTCTGGTGCAATGCTCCAGCAGCCTTTGCCCATTTTCATTCATGCGACCGATGTTGTATTTTGCAAGGCATCACTGGCCATGAAATCGAGTCCTTGCCCACACGAGCATTGAAATCACCGAGCATATAAATGTAGTTGGATTTTGGAACCGCCTTGATTACGGAGTCTAACTCCTCATAGAACGAATCCTTCACATCATCAGAGGAATCGAGTGTCGGTGCATATGCAGTAATAATGGTGGCAAAACCACAAGAGGTTGCCAAGCGCAGGGATAATAGTCTTTCATTATATCTGGAATTACAATCAGTCCCAGTAGCGAATTCTTCACTGCAAAGCCCACACCGTGTTGCCTTTTTTTCTGTCTGCCCTCTACCCTTCCAAAAAAAGGTGTAATTGTTTTCCCTGATTGAACCTTCCTCGGCAATGCAAGTCTCCTGCAGGCCAGCAATATCAATGTTAAGACGATTGAGTTCGGCATAAATCATAGCCGTTTTTCTCATATCGTCAATGTTGGGCAAGTCAGTGGAAAATCCTGGACACATGGTTCTCACGTTCCAGGTTTGCAAGCCGTGGCTTGAGGTTTCTATTTTTCTTTTTATTAGTACATGATGCATTGGTTTTCAGATTCTGCGATTCAGATTTTGTCCTAGCCCCAATCACCCATTGAAGCAGGCAGGCTGTGTCGGATCAGCACTCAATTGGCCGGGGGCTGCCCAGCTTGAGGCGGGCGGTAGCTGATCAGTGACACCTGTAGGTGTCTCCCAACGCGTGGCGCCCCATGTCTACGCCAATTGACAGGGACTTATAACCCGTAACAGTTGCCTCTCGCTTTGATTCCGAGACCGGTTAAGACCAGGGATTGAGTTATTGCCTCTCCATAGCACAAAGCCTGGGCTAAAATATAGAAATAATGTTTTGTCCATGCAGCTTGATCCCTCTCTCGGCCTGCCTAGTTTACTCCAGAGGAAAGGTAACACCTATACATCCGGAATAAGACAAGCTGCAGAAGCTGCCGGATCAAGCAAAGCAATGCTCTAACTGTCCGCCTGTCGGAGCTTCGATCCTAGACCATCCGCCAACCAAGGCTTAGGGCCTGGTCTGCCCTGCCATGACATTTTGTCTTTAGATTGTATTTCCTCGCACCAGGGTAAGGCTTGTACCCTCCCAATTGCGCACTTCCGCCCGAAGCCGTTGGCACAATGTGGGGTGTCGGGTTTGGTAAGCGCCGCAGAACGTTTGGATCTAACAGAAAGCAGGTAGTACCGCCTACCGTCATACGGTAGCTCAGTCATATCTGACTAAGACCTAACACAATTAGTTGCAGTAAGCGTCCGTATTTGATATTGGTAGCATAATATCGACAAACAATAGTTCTTATTAAATGTGATTTAGTATTTATAGGTATCATTGTCTGCGACAGAAAAGACGAAATTCGTTCAAGTAACTGACTTTCCTTAGCGCAACGCGTCTTGCTTGTGTGTAGATATTATAAATGTGGGCTTTATAATATTAAAACTTATGTAAAATGTGTCAACATAACAACTACATGAAACAAAATAACTCACCAATGTCGTGTCGTGTTTCCAACTCCGGGTCAGATCGCTTGCTTTCATAATTTTAGGGGATCAAATTATTTATCGTCTTCATTTCGTTAACTAAATTCTGCAGCTTGCCCTCCGGTGTCTTCATTTAAAAGTACAATGCCGTTATTTCATTTTGAAAAGTGCCAACACTGATACTATTTCGGTGTTTTGTGACACTGATAAGTGGCCAGAACTCTCATTGAAACCTTGCTAATGGTTAATTTATTTAATTATGAGAGAAAGGGCGTGGGATGTCTTCGCACGCATACACCCCTCGAAGCAAATATTGTGCGCTATATTTGGTTTCTGTTGTTAAGTAATAGCTATTCGTCTTCATCATCTTCCTCTGCTTGTTGTTGTTCATCATCCTCTTCTTCTGCTGCTGCTGCTACTGCTTCTTCTTCATGATGATGGTGATAATGATCATTATCATCAGCATCATCTTCTTCTTCTTCTGCTGCTGCTGCTTCTGTCTGTCCGTCCGTACGTCCGTCAGTCTGTCTGTCTGTCTGTCTGTCTGTCTGTCTGTCTGTCTGTCTGTCTGTCTGTCTGTCTGTCTTTCGGTTGTTCTTTCATATCCCAATGCAGCCTTAGCCAGCTATCTCCAATCCCCGTCACGACATGTTCGTAACTGGTTGGACTTTGAAGCTAAAGTATTCTATAGGAAATGGGGAAGCTAGTCTGACGCCAATACACTTTAGTCGCCTCTTACGGCATGCTTGACAGTTTATAGCGTTGCTGTTATCTACCTCCCCTATAAGCGCAAACAATACACAGGTGGAGTTGTATATATACAAACATATGCACAATCACATCAGTGAGCTCATAGGAAGTAAAATAAGAATAAATACAAGGTGTTTAAAATCAAAAACAAGAAAGATATTATTGGAGGAAGATGCTATAATAAAGAAGTGGAATGTGTATATTTACAACACACACACACACACACATACACACACACACACACACACACACACACACATATATATATATATATATATATATATATATATATAGATATATATATATATATATATATATATATATATCCCAAACCTGTAGTTTTCGGCTTCATCAATTTGAACACTAATTGCTTCTGTGCCAACAGTTTACCAGAAGATAACATGTTGGTTAATACAATTGGTAAAGCAGTTTCCAAAAACGCATAACGGACACAAACGATCAAGACTTTCTGTCTCTAGCATTTATGATGAAGGATTCACATATGTGATTTTTCTTCGTCCATTCTATTGCCAACTATCATTTCGTTGCGAATACATTTAGTCTGGCAGTCCCAACATGGTCGCTAATGAATAACGATGATGAGTCGCTCGCTTTGAACTTAAACGTAGACCAAATGCTTGCTACTGCTTCTAGTGTATTGGACTGACTTTTGCGTTATCGTGCTTATCCTATAACCACATCGTAAGTTTGTATATATCTTATATATATAAGAAGCAACTACCTTGGCATAAATGTTATAAGGTAGATTCTCATTTCTAGCTGCAGCTCACAAGGAACTACTAACTCGTGGTGTAGTACCATACTATGTGTCATGTCGATCGTGAAGAGGCACGAGGGAAATCACAGTTTGGGCCGCTTCAGACAGTAGTACTAGCAGTTATTCTCTGGGATTGTTGTGAATTCGCAAAGTTACCACTAGATCAATACATTTCAGGAACATAGGTGATGTATGTGTGTGTGCATGTGTGTGTGCGTGTATGTGTGTGTCTGTGTGTGTGTGTGAGAGAGAGAGAGAGAGAGAGAGAGAGAGAGAGAGAGAGAGAAAGAAAGAAAGAGAGAGAGAGAGAGAGAGAGAGAGAGGAGAGAGAGAGAGAGAGAGAGAGAGAGAGAGAGAGAGAACGAACGAACGAACGAACGAACAGACTTTATTTTCAAAGGGTAACAAATTGGGCATGCAGGTCCGTCTTACATTCGGCCCTTCCATTCACTCATCTTTCTTTCATAGGAAAATTGTCACATGAATTTTGTAAACATAAACAATGCATATTACTATGTTATAAGACACACCCACCACCCACCCACACATACCCCATTCACACCAACTCCCCCACCCAACAACACACATAACCCACACACACATATTCCCCCACCCATCCAACACTTCCCTACACCTACACATCTCCCCACCCACACACACCTCTCACCCACCACACATCGCATCCACCCACACCCCAAGCACACATACATTCAATAACCCACACATCCCCCACCTACACACATCTCCCCACCCACTCACATATCCTCTACCCGTCCCATTACCCACCAACAATCACTCACCCACATATCCTCCTCCACCTACACACCTCCACCCACCCAGCCAAACACACATTCCTCAGCCACACACACATCTCCCCGTCAACTCACATATTCCGCACCTACCCACACACAAATTCTGCACCCACCCACATAATCTCCCATCTCCCCCAGCCCACTCACAGATCCCGAGCCCACGCCTACAAACATCCCCCACCATCTCCTAACCTGCACACACTCACCCACCCACATATCCTCTACCCACCCACACATCCTCTACCCACCCATCCCCCAACCAAACATCCCTTAACCACACACCCTTACTCATATACAATCACCCACCCACACATCCTCTACCCAACCACACATCCTCCATCCACCCATCTCCCAGCCACACATCCCTTAACCACACACCCCTACCCATACACACACACATCCCCACCCACGCACAATCTCCCCACCCATACACACATCCCTCACACACATCCCCACCCACCAACACATCCCCCATTCACAAACACACACCTCCCATCCACGCACACACACAACCCACACACATATCCCCAACTCATACACTCATCCCCTCACACATCCCTAGACACAAGTACTTATCCCTCAACCACTAACACCCACACATCCCTTACCCACTCATCAACACATACATCTCCTATCTACCCACCCACACTCACACACCCCAACCACCCATCTAAGCACATATCCCCACCCTCACACACATCCTTCACCCACCCGCAAACCCAACCACACTTTCACCAACCCACACACACATCATTTATCCACACCCAGCTCCCCTCCCACACAACACCACACCCACACACATCCCAAAGACACATCCCTCACCCACACACACATCTCCTACCCATCCACACATCCCCCAACTACAATCACCCTCACTACCCACACATACATCCTCCATCCAGCCACACACCCCCACCCAGCCAGACATATCCCCCATCCACACACACATCTCCAAATCCATCACCCACACCCATCATGCACCCCTCCGCAACCCACATACATCCCCCACACATATCTCACCCACATACACTCCCCACCCATCCACCCAAACATCCCACACCCATACACATCCCTCACCCACACTCCCAAACCCACAACCACCCCCACCTGCACACATCACCCACCCACCACATATCCCCACACCCACATCTCCCCACCCATCCCATAACCACCATCAATCATCCACCAACATATCCTCCTCCACCCACTCACCCACAACCACCTAGCCAAACACACATCCCCAACCACACACACATCTCCCCGTCAACCCATACATCCCGCACGTACCCATACACAAATCCCCCACCCACCCACAATCCCACCCCGCCCACCCACACACACACACACATCCCCCATCCCCCAACCTACTATTATGATCAAACTCCCACACTTTACACACACATACAGTGACGATTGTCGTGAGCATTGTCGCAAAATTGTAAAGAAAATGGAGACAAATTGTACATATACATTTTGTAACTTAAAAATTAGTGATGCAATTAAACTCTCTCTCTCTCTCTCTCTCTCTCTCTCTCTCTCTCTCTCTCTCTCTCTCTCTCTCTCTCATACTCTCTAATTCTCTCACCCACTCTACAGTGATGTACATGTGTTCAAAATGGTAATATGAACATGAGAATACACAACATATATGGAATAGCATGTTACATGATATGCGTGCGCTTAAATCTCTCTCTCTCTGTCTTTCTCTGTCTTTCTCGCTCTCTTCTCACTAACACACACCCATAGACACTCACAAACAATGGCCGCACACATACATACATTAACAAATCCATTCTTCCACTGTCTTCTCTCTTTCGCTCACTCTCCACCCCCTCTCTCTCTCTCTCTCTCTCTCTCTCTCTCTCTCTCTCACACACACACACACACACACACACTCGCAATCACTATTTCACCCATTAAGTCACTCTCCATCTTTCATTTACTCAATATCACACTCTCTTTCACTCTAACTCACACACAGACAGACACACACCCTCTCGCTATCAAATACACACTCCCTCGCGTGCGCAAGAAAGCATATACACATACACACACGAGCATACACACATATACACACGCAAATACACACATATCCCCACACACACATCCACACCCATATAAACATACCTACACACACACACACACAAATACACACTCCCTCGCATACACTGCATGCATGCGCACATATACACAATCATGCACTCACATACACGAACACACACACACACACACACACACATATATATATATATATATATATATATATATATATATATATATATATATATATATATATATATATACGCACATACACACATATACACACGCACATACATATAAACACACGCATACATTTACGAACACATATAAACATACTTACACACACAAGCACACATACAAACACACATTTACACACACTTACACATACCCACCCACATTCAGACGTGCACACACATACACACACATAAACACACGCATACACAAAATGGACACACGTACACACCAACCCATCCACTCACACACTTACTCACAGATACACGCTACCTCACATAATCTCACCCTCTCACTTACTCATTTACTCTCTAAACCACACTAACTCAAGCACAGACAAGTACACAGACACACACACATACACCCACTCTCTCTTTCTCGCCCTTCAATCACCTGCACATCCCACACCTCCCCACCTCTCACACATCTCCCCTCCCACACAAAACTCCACCCATAAACACATTCCCCACCCCACCCTCCACATACATTCCCCTTACACATCCCCGCCCATACATCTCCCCACCTACTCACACATCCTCCACCTACAAACATTCTCGCCACCCACACATACATCCTCCACCCACTCACATTTACCCCATCCACACTCACACACTCCCACCCACGCAGACATATCCCATTCACAGACACCCCCACACTCATTCCCCACACCCATTACACACCCATCCCCCAACCCACACAATCTCCTACACACCCATTCACCCACCCAAACAAAAAACAAAGCGTAAAAATTAGTGATGCAATTCAACTCTCTCTCTCTCTCTCTCTCTCTCTCTCTCTCTCTCTCTCTCTCTCTCTCTCTCTCTCTCTCTCTCTCTCGCTCTCTCTCTCTTGCTCTCTCTCTCTCTCTCTCTCTCTCTCACTAACTCCTCACTCACATCACAGTAATGTTATATTATACATGATAAAATCAAATGGCATACAAAATGATAAGATGAGAATAAACCCCCAAAAAAAAACCAAAAAAAAAAAATATGGAATGGCATGTTACAGGACAATCAAGTGGCATTAAACGATACCTCGTAATATGAAAGATGAGAATACATAACAAATATGGAATAGCATGTTACATGAAATGCGTGCGCTCAACTCTCTCTCTCTCTCTCTCTCTCTCTCTCTCTCTCTCTCTCTCTCTCTCTCTCTCTCTCTCTCTCTCTCTCTTCTCTCTCTCTCTCTTCTCTCACACACATGTACATACACACATCCGCACACATCCATATACTTACTCACACGTACTCACATAACACCCGAATATACACTCCCTCGCATACACTGCATGCATGCACACTTACACATACAAAGATATACAATACATACACGAGCACACACACACATACACACACTCATCCATACACACATATGCACACGCACATGCATATAAACGCATATAAACACATGAACGCACACCTTAACACACGTACAGACATACACACAGAGGCACACACAGATACACACATGTACACACACATGTACACCCATCCAGACATGCACACACATACATCACACTTTCTTATGCACTCTCTCATTCCCCCACGCTCTCTCTTTTACACACTCACTCGCTCTCACACTCACTCATTCGAGCACATACACGCATACCCACAATTTCTCTCTCACTCACTCACGCTCCTTTACTCACTCATTTACTCGCTGACTCTCTAACTCACACTCACTCACTAACTTTCACACTCTATCACACAGACAGGCAGACACACAACACACCCACTCTCTCAGATTCACTCATTCTCTAACTAAATCTCTCACACATATGTCCACACACACCCACTCACTTTTACACTCACTCAGGCACACGCGCATGCATACTCACTCACTCTCACTCATACTAATTCTTCCACTCACACTCTTTCTCACTCACTCTCTCACCCACTGTCTCGCTCACACACATACAGTGGAGAATGATAGTGGAGAAATGATACTAGTAGGTGACTTATGGAGGCATATAGTCGGTATGAAGTAAGTATTGAAAGAGTTTTCGGTTGAATGTGTAGGGACTCATTGGTGTTTTCAGTTCTGGTGGAGAGAGAGGGAGGGGGGGGGGGGGTCTGTTTCATTAAGGAATAAACATATACACACAAAACATACAATAGTACAAAATCATTGCATCTTCTGCTGCTATGTTCCTGCTTCACCAAGCGTCATGATATTAAGTATAGTTCTGTGAATAAATATGTCCATGTGACCTATGTCTTTTTTCTGTTCTCCAAGGTACTGGAGATCAGACATTGGAGATCATCATCAAGTGCCTTGCCGCAGGCGAGTAAAGTAACAGGAATCAAATTAAATCGTGGCACCTGACAACAATATTGATTCACGCCAGACGGCTACAAACCCATAGTGGTAATTACGTGGCTCTTCATTCTCAGTCTGACAGAACTCTCTGAATAACATGGTTTAATGGCAGTGACACACACAATTACCTAGTACCCAATAAATAAATACAATAAGGACACATGAAATATGTGGAGCACACCAAAAGAAGGGTGGAATAAATAAATTAGTCTGGTGTGAGAAACTAAGGAAAGAGAGACAGAGGAAGAGAGAAACCATGTATGTGGAACGTTTAGCATCCGGACATAAAATGATAATGTAAACCACGTAACTTTCATTTAATTACAAGAAGACAGACAATTAGAGAGTCTCGATCTCCGATAAAGAACAGAAAAGTAGGGCACGCAAAAAATGCATTCTATCAAACGAAGAACATGTTATGTCATATGTCCTTGTCATTGAAAGTAAGAAAAATTATTCCTTACACGTTACATAGAACTAGGTTTAACATACAGATGTGAATCCTGGACAATAAGTAATCAGGTGGAAACTATCCCTAGAGTCCCTGGACATGCTGAAGAATGCTACAAATGTATTGCTCAGCCAAAATGAGCAAGTCTGGACGTTTTGAGGGAGGCTAAGTCGCAAAGACAACTTATCACAACATCAAAACGAGGCAGTCATTTGATTGAGCCATGATTTTTTGGTCACATTGTGAGAAGACAAAAACAGGAATATGTTGTGACAACCGAAAATATTTATGGAAAGAGAAATAGAGGAAGACACGATCAGACAATTCGTGACAGTCTTGCGTCATGCCACGGAAGGGAGTCAACCTATTAATTGATCCATGCTGTTGGAGGTCACAATTTGTGGAGAAGAATGATCGCCCAGAGCAGCCGCCAACGCACTTGATGATGATGATACACAAGCACAAGAAAGGATGACACAGACCAAGGATGCTGTTTGGTCTTACACTGAGAAAAGAGGCATCGGTGAACACCGTGACGAGTGGGAAGACCAACTGTAGAGCGGTGAGAGAAGGCGTACGGATAGAAATGATGCTGGTTGGTTTAAGTCTGCGGCAAGGAGGAATATCATCAACAGAATGGTTCACAATACCCAGCTTTGTGGAGAAACGTGAATACTTAGACATTTTTGAAAGGCTGATGATGATGATGATGATAATGATGATGATGCTACCTCTCTGATCTCTGGGTAGTGGATTTGACATCTAGATTTGCCTGATAAGGGTGAAAAACTAGGAGAGCATTATGCTTGTTGCAGCCATCTAAAATCTTTTGGCAGTTTGAAATAGACAACAGCAGGCTGCCCAGACTTAATATGAACATTAAAAAAAACCTACCTTCATAAGGATACTTATGGGAGATTCCTTGTATACTCACATTGTTATTGGGGTCACCGTGGCCTAATGGTTAAATCACTGGCTTCGCACTCCGGAGCTTAAGGTCAATTCTGGATTCCGTCATTCTGGTCACCAGTGAAGTTTTACCGAAGATTTCTGGAGGACGTCCCTGGAGCTACGGCGTTTGTGCTCTTTGCGATGCTTCCGGCAGCCGCCCTGCTGAAAGAGACCGAGCCATGCGGCATAGGTGCAAATGAAGTCGACTCATTGACTTTAAGCGTCTCTCCCCCCACACTCCCACCCCCTTTTAAACACAGCTGTATTTTCGCCTGCGCGATAATTGTAAAGAAATGAAGTCTTTTCGATGTTATTACTCATATTAAAATGCTGACAGGAATTGTCAAGGCAATGTATATGGTGCTGGAGATCCGCATTTTTCTCATACAGTAAACTTTGGTCGTCTGCAAACAGCAGCTCATTTAAACATTCAGGTAGTGGATTTGCTTCTCTTTCTTGGTTTGTGAAAACTAATATTGTGAACACAGCTTAGCAGCCTAGCATATGGGAGTTAGTGTCCACAACCAATAGCCTCACATTATTAATTCCATGAATATCCACCTTGTAGGGACACAGTGGTGTTTCCAAGACACCAGGGCCAGGTTATATACTGGCCAAGACGGACTAACACGTCCTAGTCGTGCGTCCTAGGCAACAGATCCCTTCAGGGTCCTGGCTAACGTCAGTAGGATCGCTGATTCCTCCGAAGTCGGGGAGTATCTGCCTGCATGGCGAGGAACCACCAGTCTGCACACCAATCAGCCAGACATGGGACAACGGATACTCACGGAAACCTCAGTCCGGTATGATATCACATTGATGATGGACAACAGGATGCATTCATCCGACATACAGGCTGGAGTTCACAGCCAGCGAATGCAAGCAAACAAGCAGCAGCATTCAACTTGAATACGTCTGTGGCTTTGGGCATAGTGATAAACTCAGTTGTTGGTGACTGAAAACTGAAATTGGCAACACAACTTAGCAACCCGGCATATGGGAGTTACACTTATTAGGAGATGCCTTGAAGAGATAAGAACAAGAATCGCCATGGAAAAGGTAGACTTTTGCATGATGGAAAACGTACTGACCAATAAAATTATGCCATTTGCAACGAGAAGAAGAATGTTGAAGTACTACATAGAACCTGTATTTTTCTATGGGTGAAACGTGGACAATGAGCATACAAGCTGAAAAACATCTAATGGCTGTTGAAATGTGGTTTCTGAGGAAAATGCAAAGAATACCATGAGCAGACAGAACAACGAATAACAAAGTCCTATAACAAACAAATGAGAACCGTAAACTGACTAGAGAAAGTAGACGTAGACAGTCAACATTCTTTGGACATGTTATGAGAAGAAATAAATTAAAGAACTTGGTGACAACTGGCAAGATTGAGGGGAAAAGAGCAAGGGGAAGACAAAGAAGTAAATACCTTGATCGCTTGGCCACGTGGTATGGTCTAGTAAAGACCACTGAGCTGAACCAGGACCTTAATGACCGAGTGAGATGACGAAACAAGACCGCCCAGGCTTCTCGGCATGGCACATGGTGGTGATAATGATGATGATGATGATGATGATGATGATGATGATGATGATGATGATATGGGAGTTAGTGGCCTCACAAAGTAACCATACATAAGGAATATTCACCTTGTATATATCTGTGGCTTAATGGATAGTTTGTCATTCTTCCACAACCCAAGTCGGGTGACGGAACTCAACCACGGGGTAATTACCGATGCACCTCCATGCTATAATGTCAAACTGTGTAGCATCTTCTCTTTTGGTCTTACATGCCAATGTAAGCCTCCGTGCCCAATTTGCGACAATATGAAGATGACGAGTTCGTTCATTCTTTCGTTCTCTTCCTTCCAACTTTCACGTTCCTCCTTGCGTGATGTCAGTCGTTCAGAATCCTCTTTCTTGGTCGGCCCATGCGAATGTAAGGGGGAAGTCAATAAGTAAGTCACAAATGGCTATAGAAAAATAACTAAATATGGTAAAAACTTGAAACTTGTTTATTTTTATATATACATTGTCCTTTTTTTTCTCAACATAATTTCCACCACCATTGATGCACTTATCCCATCGTTTTATCATTCCTCCAAAACCGGCTGCATAGAACTGCGTGCTCTGTTTTCTAAACCACGTATTCACTTCACATTCAACTTCGACGTCTTTCGCGAAATGTCTCCCGTCAAGGTATGTTTTCAGTGGACCAAAAAGGTGGAAATCGCTAGGGGCTAAGTCGGTGCTGTAAGGTGGATGTTCCAGAACTTCTCAGCATAGTTGGTTATTTTTCTCCTGAGTTATTCGAGCCATATGTGGTCTGGCATTGTCATGAAAAAAGCAACACTCCTCTAGTCAGCAGTCATAGACGTTTTCTTCTAATTGCACCATGAAGCATTAATAGAGCTTCACAGTACGATTCAGAATTCACATTGTCACCTTTCTTCTTGAAATTGGTTAAAAGCACTCCTTGACAATCCCAGAACACTGTCAGCATAACCTTCCCAGGTCGGATTTCATCAACAATTTTAGAGCGCCCTTGAGAAAGTTTTTCTACCCAGCTATGCACCGCTTTACGGGACAAACATTTGTAAGCACAAACAGGAAGCATTTCCTTATGAATGTCGTCTGCAGGCAGTCCTTTTGCCCAAATAAAAAAAAAAAAAAAAAACAACAAAAAACAACAACAGAAAAAAACGGACAACATCACGTTGCTCTTTCGTTGTACACTCCGTAAGTACAGTCGCCATTTTGTTTATGCGCTGCTCATGCGCATAAGACACTAGCGCCACCTGACGAACGGTAATATAAAGTTCGATGTTGCTGTCACCTAATGGCACCTGTAGAAAACACCAACTATATTTACCTGCCATCCCACAGAAATGTGTGACATACTTATTGACTCGCCCTCGTAAGACGGGCCTGCGTAACCAGTTTGTGGCACTTTGAAAATAAAGTTCGTTCATTCGATGGTTCGTTTGTTCTCTTCAACTTCAACCATCCCGTTGTGACGACATACCCCAGCTGTACTATTCTCATGAAATGCTCAAAGAGTGGGGACTGTCTGAGTAACTAGCCCTCTTTGCGGGCTAACTTATTTCAAGTTTCTTCACAGTTTCCGCCGACTTCCTGGCCTAGAGGTTAGCGACTTTTCTCCGTAATCTCGTATACTCTCGTAAGTAACATGACGACGGTGAGAATCAGCAGTGGTTCGAATCGCGTCGGTAACTTACGGGGTATGTGAGCCGGCCGCTCAGAAAGCAATGGCTAAGTACTGAGCGTAATCTTGCCAATAAATCAACAATCAGCTGAAAGATGCTGATGTTGACAGCGATGTCCTGTAAAGGATATGCCACACAAAAAAAAAAAATCACAGCTTCCACAATATTTTTTCACTTCTCTGCTAATTGTCCGTAATTTGATTCTGTACATCATAATCGGCTCAATATAGCTCTTAGAAACAAATTGTGGATGTTAAATACAATAAGATATGGATGGTACATATCTATCCTTGACCCTGGGGTACTTGGCTGCGATCATATTCCATGACCCTGAGGTAGTTGGATGGGCGCCAATCTCTCTCTCTCTCTCTCTCTCTCTCTCTCTCTCTCTCTCTCTCTCTCTCTCTCTCTCTCTCTCTCTCTCTCTCTCTCTCTCTCTCTCTCTCTCTCTCTCTCTCTCTCTCTCTCTCTCGCACAACGTTTTAAAACTCGGGAGACACTTGCGCACAATGCGTACGTTAAAAATCCCTCGACGGTTGGAATTCGAAAGTGATGGTCGAGAACTCAGCTGCCCAGACACAATTTCAATATTATAAAAAGCTGCCCCCGCCTCCCCCACCCACCCAAATAAGCAATCGACATTGTTGCTAATAGTGAGACGCGCAGGTTTCATAATTCTCCTTCATACCGAGCCGAGGGTTCGAAATAAAGTGCATTTGATTTGTAAGCGGATCAGTATGCGTTGATTTCGATGGTATGAGCCATCAGCAGTTCAGAAAATACCAGCAAACTACTGAACTAACATCTTCGAGTAAATCACAAGCAGCCAATAAATGCTGGGATTGATTGCTACGTTGTTAAAGGTTAAAGGCCAACCAATAAACTTAAACCTACGAAAGCGTTTGTGCATTATTATGATTCCATCGTAGACATATGCGGATCTTCCTGCGTGTTTATGTGTTCATGCACTGTTCTGACGTTCTCCTTGTGTAATTGCGGAAGAAGACTGAGCACTGAGGATACCATCCGTGTACAAGGAAATCGTTCCATAAAGAAAACCAAATAAACACCAGAGTGCCCTATTCAAGTTTAAATATGTGGGAAGATAATGGGCTCAAGTCTCCATCACAATATGCCCTGCAGATGGCATAATCGTTCTTGTCTCTTCACAGATCTCCGCATCTGCATCATCTATTGTTGTTCTTTCCAGCTTTCACGATGTTTTCTAATGCCTATCTTCCCATTATATTAAAAACGCATATTGGTTTTGTTTTTTCTTCATGTATAATGTTCTATTTTGGTTAAACTAATACAGACAATTGTTGTTAGTTACTCTGGCAGTCGTATATATTTGTGAGTGTCATTACTGCCCATAGTAACTTGATTTATCTTTGATGATTCAACGGGCAAGACGGTGTTTACCTGCAAAGCATTGTGGAAAGTAATGAGCACGGTAAGGCACTTAGAGCACCCTGGCATTCCACTGCACCTGTATTCGTCTCCAGTTGTCTTGAAATGTCTGGTTTCAGATGGACTCAGGCGAGAAAGTGTGGTCGACCAATTCCGCACCCTTCCTCTCTTTAATCCAATTCATCCCGCCAGTCATTCTCCTCTCTTTTCACTTTGTGGTGTAGGACATAGGGGTTTTCAGCCTGAGAAATTCAGACCGCCTCACTTGTGCAGAAGTCGTGAACTGTGAAGGTTTGGGTTTTCCACCACCTGACCGAGATTCGAAATCACGTCTCCCTATGAGAGCTTGGCTTTTTTATCCGTGCATTAACGAGAACGAGTCAATAAGTAAGTCACACTGTTCTGTGTGATGTCAGGTAAATGTAGTTGGTGTTTTCTACAGGTGTCATTAAGTGTCACCAACATCGAACTTTATACTCCCGTTCGTCAGGTGGCGCTAGGTGTCTCATGCGCATGCGCAGCGCATAAACAAAACGGCGACTGTACTTACGGAGTGTACAACCAAAGAACAACGTGCTGTTGTCCGTTTGTTGTTGGCAAAATGACTGCCTGCTAAGGACATTCATAAGGAAATGCTTCCTGCTTATGCTGACAAATGTTTGTCCCGTAAAGCGGTGCATAGCTGGGTAGAAAAATTTTCTCAAGGAGATGATTACAGGTGACAGGCGAGTAACGATAGACTGTAGCATCTGCAATAGGCTGTTCACATGAAATTTAAGAAAGTGTGCTCAAGGTGGGCACCCAGACGATTGAAGGAGGAACACAAAATGAACCGATTTGACCTGTACTTGCATCATCTCTGTCGATACGAAGATGAAGGAGAAGATATGCTGAACAGGATTGTTACTGGGGACGAATCTTGGGTGCATCACTACCAGCCCGAATCAAAGCGTGTTTCAATGCAATGGAAACACCCTTCTTCGCCTCGTGTCCAAAAATTCAAGGTTACGCCATCAGCAGGGAAGGTTATGCTGACAGTGTTCTGGGATTGTCAAGGAGTGCTTTTAATCAATTTCAAGAAGAAAGGTGACAATGTGAATTCTGAATCGTTCTGTGAAGTTATATCAATGCTTCACGATGAAATTTGAAGAAAACTTCCAGGACTGCTGACTAGAGGAGTGTTGCTTCTTCATGACAATGCCAGATCACATACGGCTCGATTAACTCAGAAGAAAATTAACCAACTAAAATGGGAAGTTCTGGAGCATCCACCTTACAGCCCCAACTTAGCCCTTAACGATTTCCACCTTTTTGATCCACAGAAAACCCACCTTGGCGGGAGACATTTCGCGAATGACGCTGAAGTTGAATGTGAAATGAAAACGTGGTTTAGAAAAAAGATCACACAGATCTATGCAGCCGGTTTGGGAGGGCTGATAAAACGATGGGATAAGTGCATCAGTGTTGTTGGAAATTATGTTGAGAAATAAAAGGACAATGTATGTATACAAATAAACTGGTTCCAAGTTGTTATCATATTTAGTTATTTTTCTAGAGGCATTTGTGACTTACTTATTGACTTCTTCTCGTAGACGCTCCTAATGCGTCTAAAAGCCACATTCATGTTGTCTTAAAGTCCTTTCTGGTTTATAAATATGTTTTAAAAGTTGAGAGTGTCGACTTCATTGCACCGGGTTTCATCCCAAATGGCTCGGTCGCTTTCCACAGGGTGGCCTGCCGAAAACGTCACACAAAGTACGAACTCCGTAGCTCCTGCGACGACTCCCTCCCTGAGTGTCCGAGAAAAAATTGCACTCGTTAACCGAAAGACAAAGCCCGGAATCGAACTCACGATCTTGGGATGCGAGGCAAACGGCTTGACAACTTGGACCCGATAAAAATAATTATTTCCGCTGTGGTTTGAACCCAGGACCTTCCGCGTGTTAGGCTGATATGATAACCACTACACTACGAATTCTAATTCTCTCTTTCTTATTCCAAGATTCACTGCCACACAGCAGAACTACTTAGATAAAACAGTTCAGTCACCGCTTTCTGACATTCAATGAAAGTGATCTATTAAATCACATCAGATACGTGTTATCTCGTCGCTGACTTCCGGTGTGCTGATGCCGAGATAGCGTGTTCAACCACTACACCGGTCAGTTGGACTAAAATGTTGACTTCTCATCGTTGACTTGGTAACGTAAATTACAAGTACCCCAGAAGTGGGAGTGGGTTCGCCTGATGGTGAGGGACACTGGTAATAGGAAACGCTAATTTACGCTCAAATATCAGCCCACCTCTGTAGAAGTTGTTGCACGTGTATCGACAACGCTTGAGTTTAATGCGAGCGAAGCAACAACAAGAATAGTTTTCTGACACTCAATGAAAATGATATATTTTATAAGATACTTTTTATCTCCTAAAACGCAGTTTTAGCTTGGCTGTTCTGCACTTAGTCTCCACCACGTATCTTCCATTTAATATTACAAGTTCCCTAATTATTTGAAATGAGTTTATTTTTTATTTGCGTTCGTTCGCTTTGAATTTAAGTTTAGTTCATATACGTCCTACTGCTTCAAGTGCATCGGACTGATTTTTGACTTGGTTAAGCATTTTGACATCTATATTTTCTTTGATAGAACTATAGATTTTCGTTTCTAGATATTTAAGGATATCTATGTTTAAACTATCTGTTTCTACAAGTAGGCATCTTGGAATTAGGGATAAGAGACAGCAATTTCACAATTCCCCGAATATCGGGTTCAGGGTTGGACATCAGCTGCAGGAGGTTAGGGAGTATATCGCATTGCGATGACTTATGTGACGTGAAAGTCTTGCCTTCAGAAACCATTGGCTAACTAAAAAAGTTAGTTCAGTATCCTTTTCAGGAAGTTGCAGTCGACACTATCATTTCTTGCTGTTGGGATCTCTTGGGAAGTTTACGTTCAGTAGGTTGCCATTGCTTTCTGAACGACCGGCACTCATACTATTTCGTAAAACAAAACAAAAAAACCAATGCAAGGCAATCGCCCGCATCTGTGTTTCGAACGTGGGTATGCGGAATTACTAACTACGTCCGTAACCCCAATGGCTAACTACTGAACAAAGCATTGAATTATAAATATCAAACGGCCACTAAATGCTGGGCTTGATTTCAATGTTCTGTAAAAGGACAATCAGCTAACTTTGTCTTTAATACAAGGTCCAGTAGGTACTTCAAATCTCTGAAGATTTCAGTTACCAGTATTATGTCATGAGCAATACGCAGGTTGATTTAATAGTCACAAGTGAAACTTACTTAGTCTAAGCGAAAGAAACAGAACAACATACACCAACAAGATGGATACACAACAAATTACAACACAACACAACACAACACAACGCAACACACACAGCACTATTCTTAACACACACTTTCCCATCAACAATATATGCGGTAGATCGTAGCCATTAAAAACACCTGCCGAAGCGCGAATGCCCTCACGTTCGTTCGTACACGACCCAGCTCACGGTGAGTGCTAGAAGTGAGTGATCCAGCGAGTGCGAAGGTGAAGGGCACGCGGCACAAAACGGGTACTTCTCGTGGTGTCTGTAAACATTGGCTGTGCCTGTAAATGTGAAACTCACTTGCCTGGAGATAGTACAAGCAGACGACATATTTTGTTACAGCTGGGTAAAAGGTGAGTAGTATAAAAGTGACATCTTCATTTTACTAGTAATACTAGCATTAATGTTCGTGTGATAACTAACTTTATTGCAATAATACTATTACTTACACGCCACTTTACTGTGACAACTTTACTGTGATGTTATAACTCTAACAATTGAGTAAAACGTTAGTAATTTAAGAGTAAAATCTTCACTTTCTACCATTAACGTTCATGTGATATCTTTACTTTATTGCAGTAAAACTATTACTGTAATAACTTTACTGTGATATCATATCTTTGACAGCTGGTTAAAAGATGAATAGTTTAACAGTAACATCTTCACTTTAATATCATTAAAGTTCATGTGATATATTCACTTTATTGCAGTAATACGATTACTTACACACCGCCTTACTGTAATTACTTTATTGGGATATCATATATCTGACAGCTGCGTGCAAAACGAGTAGCACAACAGCTGAATCATTACTTTACTCTCACTATCGTACATGTGATACCTTTACTTTACTCTAGTAATACTGTTACTTACACGATACCCTACTGTAATAACTGTACTATAATATTGAAAAAAGCAATGTGATATATTTTCTTCACTCAAATATTAAGAAAGTAAGTAAAACATCATCTTAGTCCACTTAAGGTTAAATGGTTATATGATGCTAGACCCATACTTGTATAGACGGCATGGAACTAGTTCGGTTAAATGGTTAGTATCACTCCGCCTTCCTTTACTTCCACATACATCTTCTGGTACTCATGTTAGGCTGGAATCCCAGGTCAGTTATTAAATCTTCGAATCCGACCCATTATGATCGAACTCCTGACCACCAT
This sequence comes from Cepaea nemoralis, assembly GCA_014155875.1. Taxonomy (NCBI): domain Eukaryota; kingdom Metazoa; phylum Mollusca; class Gastropoda; order Stylommatophora; family Helicidae; genus Cepaea; species Cepaea nemoralis. The sequence goes on from JACEFZ010001988.1 coordinate 378,327, forward strand.
TTCGGCAGGCGAGCATGTAGTATTACAATTACTTACAGAAACCTTATTTCAATTACTTTACTGTGATATCGTACATTTAATGCGATAACTTTGAATCACCGTGACATTGTTACTGTAATATCTTTAATGTGGTCTTCTTGACTTGATATCTTTAAAGTGATTCTTCTGATTTGATATATTCAATGTGGTATTTTTTTTTTTTTTTTAAGCATATCCTTTACAGGACTTAGCTGTCAACACCAGCATCTTTTAGCTGTATGTTGATCTCTTGGCAAGATTACGCTCAGTAGTTTGCCATTGCTTTCTGAGCGGCCGGCTCAGTATCCCGCAAGTCACCAGCAGGGGTCGAACCGCCTCAGTTCTCGCTCCGCTACGAGACTCTGCGTGATAAACGGGATTACAGAGAGAAAGTGTTGTAACCCCACAGCCAGAGAGACCGGCAATGTGGTACTACTCATGTGATATATTTAATGTGGTTCTTCTGATGTGATATCTTTAATCTGGGTCTCCTGATGTGATATTTTAATGTGGTACTTCTGATGTGATACCTTTAATGTCGTTTTCCTGGTCTTATATCTTTAATGTTGTTCACCTGATGTGATATTTAATGTGGTTCTCCTGATGTGATATCTTTAATGCGGTTCTCCTGATGTGATATCTTTAATGTGGACCTCCTGATGTGATAATTAATGTGTTTTCATGATGTAATACCTTTAATGCGGTTCTACTGATGTGATGTCTTTAATGTGATTCTCCTGATGTGATATCTTTAATGTGGTTCTCCTGATGTGATATTTAATGTGATTCTCTTGATGAGGTATCTCCTGATGAGATTTCTTTACCTTTCTGTGGAATATTGACCAAAGTAGCATCTATTATCGTTGTCATCATCATCTTCATGTGCCATGCCGACAAGCGTAGTCAGTCATGGTTCGCCATCTCACACGACCACTAGAGTCTGGATCAGGTCGGTGTTCCTGCCCCGATTATGCCAAGTGGCCAATATATCCAGGAGTTGTCTCTCTGTCTACCTTTTGCTCTTTTGTCATCAATTTTGCCAGTCGTTACTAAGTTTTACAGTGTGTTCCTCTCATAACGTGCCGAAAATTATTGACTGCTTCCGATTAATTTCTCGAATTAGCACGGACTCTAGAAATATGCTTAGTTAAATGTAGAAAGGAATGTTTCGTGTGGAAAGGCTATCCTCGCTTCAGAGGTCACAGATTGTGAGAATTGTATGGATTTTTTCCCCCTGGCCATGCGAGAGTGCGGGGGAATGAACAAGTTGTTAAGCTAGCAGGGAATGTACCTCTTGGTGGTAGATTACATGTGGACAAGTGAGAGGTGGTCGAGCGTCTATAGGACTAGGTGGAGAAGGCGGGGAAACAGATTTGGAATCCATATGTGGAAAGAATGATATTGCGGGGGATCGTGAGGGATTCCAGAAGAATCTCAAAACTGAGAGGGAAAACCAGGAGAATTTTCAATGAGATAGCGACGGGCATGATTAGCAGTATGACTCTTCGCTGGCTGTTGAACGAGGGGATGGATCACGTATGGGAATATCCTGAGTGCCGTGTTGTCTGTTCTTAGCTCAACTCCACTCTACTCAACTCAACTCTCTGATCAGTTTACGGTAATCGTTTGTTTCGGGTAAGAACTGCTCCTGGTGTTTTTCTGTATCATTAATTACTTCTTGAGTTTACAGTTATGCGATACTATTGATGTTTCTGGTTTACCGCGATATTTTTAATAGTATATCAATTACTTTTCTATCTCTTCACTCAGCTGTGATACGTTTACTTCTCTTTGATATCTATATGTCCCTCATTGTTTAAATATAACGCTAGACATAGCGAACGACTAAATATACTTCATGTCCCTAAACCTAGGATAGACTTACATAAAACAAGCTTAGCATACTCTGCCGCTCAGTTGTGGAACAATCTTCCACAAGAAATCAAAGACACCACCAATCATTATATATACATTCGCAACCTGTTTGAACACTACCTCAGTACAGACTACATAACCCCATAAACAAAAAACACAAAAAGACAGTAATGGTAACTTATCTCAAATGACAACTAGCCAAAAAACATTCCCTTATGTATGGCACGTTACACCCTCCTTAGGTATTTATAATGCCCATGTTAAACACTGCCTCAGTGAGTCATTTGTTATTGATTATTTTTCATGCGTTTTAATGCTATTGTTGTCAAAATTTGCTTCATAAGTGATGTTGAATGAAAGAAAGTATGAGAGGAAATAGAGAAGAAGGGCAGAATGTCAGACGGGCATGCGTGCCCAAATCTTAACCCTTTAAAAATAAAGACTTTCGTTCGTTCGTTCGTTCTGATAGATCTACTTCAGTCGGATATATTTATGCCCATAAGCGGGCACTCTTCCGCTGTTTATACTTCACCTCGACACCGCAAGGTGCAAAAGGAACACGATGAGATGAGATGAGAGATCTTTATGCGTCGTTGATGTATCCACATCTCTATGAGGATATATTTACAATTATGTGATATCTACTTCGCAATGCTGTATTTACTTCGATGTGACATATCTACTTCAATGTGCTATTTGTACTTAACTGTGATATAAGATCTTCACTGTGATATATATACGTCACTGTGTTATATCTACCTTCCTGTGTTGTGTCTACTTCAATGTCATGATCTACTTCATTATGCTATATCTACTTCACTGTGCTATATCTACTTCACTGTGCTAGTTCTACTTCACTTGCTATGTCTACTTCAAAGCGGTATATTAACTTCAGTATTCTATATCGACTTCACTTTGATATATCTACTTCACTGTGAATTATCTCCTATAATTGGATATCTCTACCTCCCTGGGATACATCCTACATCCCTCTGCTATCTTTAATTTTCTGTGATATTGTTACTTCCATGCAAAACTATTATTACAATATCGTCCTATATTATATTTAGAATTATATAATAATTTATCTCGTATTGTCAAAAGAAAGGAAACGGAATTACCCTTCTACAGCATTGAGGCTTATTAGGTAAACAAACAAACAAACAAACTTTATTTTCAAAGGGTTAAGAATTGGGGACGCAGGCATATGGTGCTAGCCTCATATTTATAGACTAAACGGCACTGGATGGGTGGTGACATCAGTATCACATCGACCGCCAAGTAGTGTTGTTAGTCCATCAAATGATATGGAATAGAAAGAAAAAGCAGCGGCTGCAGCAGGATATAACAATATGAAATGGAAACAAATAGGTATATTAAACTCCTGCGAGAAAAAACGTACTAAACAACAACGTTGCACATACCTTACAAGGAGATCCACGTGTGTGAGTGCTTCTGATTTCGGATTTTTCACCTGTTTTTCGCGACACGTGGATCTCCTTGTAAGGTATGTGCAACGTTGTTGATGTTTAGTACGTTTTTTCTCGCAGGAGTTTAATATACCTATTTGTTTCCATTTCATATTAGTCCATCAAGAATGGTGATGACTCTTTATTTCATCCTGTGGGGTTGAAAGTATGGAGCCGCGAGTTCTAAGATGGCTGGTAAGGCCTATTTTGCCTCGAAATGTTCTTCGCAATGTGGACAAAGAATGCTTGACGTTCCAGGAGGAGGATCTCCTTCGGTGGGTTTTTTTTTTTGTATTGTCCAGCCTATTTTTTCCACACAGCGCTTGTAGTCCTGTTTGCTTCACAAGGACTACAGCATTGCGTAATGATATACGCCACACATTTTGGTCTTTGGCAGCAGTCTCCCAAGAGGCTTGATGAATTCCAAAAGCTGTTAGTGAGATCGTCAGAGTGTCTCTAAAGCCTAGTGAAGACGTTAGTATGCGTAGAGACAATGGTGTGAAAACAGTTATGTTTGTGTGACGCCTGTGAAACCAGAGATATTGCAAACACACAGTGTAGAAACTTTATAGGAAGCTCAAACCCTGTTAACAGAAATTACAAGTTCATACCTTATAGCGAACAATACCTTATAGTGGAAACGAAACTAGTTAACAAACATCACTGTGTCTGTATTTGTAATATCTCCCTTTTTCGCAAATGTCACACATACTGGTCTCGAGGTATGGTGTCCGCCTCGAGTGCTGGAGATCCCGGGTTCAGGCCCCGGTGAGGACCAGGATTTATTTAAAAAATCCACCGACCCTTCCAGTAATTTCCCCTGGTCTCTGGGTAGTGAGATCGGACGCCCGTGTGTATTGCTGCGCACTTAAAAAATCCCTTGGCAGTTGGAAATCGAAAAAGAGTAGCCTAACGGCGCGGCCCGGGCAAAATTTCGAGTTAAAAATCTACCCAAAGCATTTCAGGATCCTCGCCGATGCAATGGAGTTCGTGCATTGAGCATTGAGGTTTGAGTTAGGAGGAAAACGGAGCACTTATGGGTTAAACCGTGTGCCGTGAAGAAGAATGAGGAAAAAAAAAAGTCAACTGCAATTTCTTGACAGTTATATTCTCACTCGTCCGTGAGCTACCGAGTCCCAAAAGATAATGCGGAGAGGTGAAAAGGGGGCGGGGGTGGAGAGAGAGAGAGAGAGAGAGAAAGAGAGAGAGAGAGAAAAAGAGAGAGAGAGAGAGAGAGAGAGAGAGAGAGAGAGAGAGAGAGAGAGAGAGAGAGAAGAATGGTAATGCAATTGACCTGTGCGTGTAATAAACAGCGACTGTAGAGAATAGATATGAGGCAGTTAAAGAATAGGGTGAGCAAACTACAACACATCCAGGCGAACCTTCTGGCCTAGAGAGACAACAGTGGAAGATAAACTCTATGGACCGCTGAATGAACTAAAAAAGACTGTTGGATTCATACAAGAGACAACATTGCAGTTATAGGCTTATTTCAGGCGAACGAAAGAAGAAGAAGAAGAAGAAGCAAACCCTATATATTGACACCAGTGTAGTAGACAGACTGCGGGAGGTCGAAGATTAGAGAAAGTAAATCCTATTTATCGAAACAAGTGTTTTAGACTGCGGGAGGTCGAAGATTAGAGGAAGCAAATCCTCTTTATCGATACAAGTGTTTTAGATAGGCTGTGGACATTAACAAAGAAGGGAAAGCAACACCATTTATCGATAACAGCGTTGTTGTTGGCTTGTGAACGCAATTCGTGAGCCGCTAACCCCGCGTTCGAAACGCGGCTGCTACCGATTTGGCAGCAGACCGTGTCGCGCTGGGGTTTTAGCATGTTGGTAAGAAAACCGGTCGTTCAGAAAGCAATGGCAAACTACTGATCGTAAAACTAGTCAAGACATCAACAACAGTAGTAAAACGCTGGTGTTGACAGAAATGACATGTAAATAGGATATGCAACAAACAAACAAAAAGCGTTGTTGTTAGACTAGTAATATTCAAAGATTAGAAAAAGCAAACCTTATTTATCAATACTAGTGTTGTTGGAAGACAGTGGACAGTCAAAGATTAGAGAAAGCAAACCCTATTTATCGATACTAGTGTTGTGTTAGACAGTGGACAGTCAAAGATTAGAGAAAGCAAACCTTATTTATCGATACTAGTGTTGTAGGTAGACTGTGTGGACAGTCAAAGATTAGAGAAAGCACATCACATTTATCGACACCTGTTTAGTAGTTAAACTGGTGACAGTCAATGATTAGAGAAAGGAAACCTTATTTATCGATATACTAGCTGACCGGCCCGGCTTCGCCCAGACCCTGGTGGGGAGCATCTCATTTAATTCATATAAGTAGTCATATAAGTTCTCGTTCCCGTTACCGACTATCTGTTTGTCTGTCTGTCTGTCTGTCTATCTGTCTGTCTGTCTGTCTGACCCGGCCCGTCTTCGCCCAGACCCTGATGGGGAGCATCTCATTTAATTCATATAAGTAGTCATATAAGTTCCCGTTCCGACTATCTATCTGTCTGTCTGTCTGACCCGGCCCGGCATCGCCCAACTCCTGGTGGGGAGCATCTAATTTAATTCATATAAGTAGTCATATAAGTTCCCGTTCCCGACTGTCTGTCTGTCTGTCTGTCTGTCTGTCTGTCTGTCTGTCTGTCTGTCTGTCTGTCTGTCTGTCTATCTATCTATCTATCTGTCTGTCTGTCTGACCCGGCCCAGCCCATGGTGGAGAGCATCTCATTTAAATTATATAAGTAGTCATATAAGATCCCGTTCCCGACTATCTGTCTGACTGTCTGTCTGTCTTGGGTAAATGGAGGAGGGAGGAGGAAGAGGGAGGTGGAGGAGGGAAGAGGAGGGAGGAGGAGGGAGGAGACAGGAGGAGTAGGGAGGAATAGGAGGGAGGAGGAGGGATTAGGAGGAGGAGGGAGGAGTAGGGTGGAGGAGGAGGCGAGGAGGAGGGAGGAGGAAGAGGGAGGAGGAGGGAGGAGGAGAACGCAGGAGGAGAAGGGAGCAGGAGGAGGAGAGGGAGGAGGAGGGAGAGGGAGGAGGAGGGAGGAGGAGGAGAGAGTAGGAGGAGGGAGGAGGCGGAGGGAGAAGGAAGAGGGAGGAGGAAGAGGGAGAAGGAGAAGGGAGAAGGAGGAGAAGGAGGAGGAGGAGGGAAGAGGAGGAGGGAAGAGGAGGAGGGGAGGAGGAGGAGGGAGGAGGAGGAATGTGAAGGGAGGAGGAGGGAGGAGGTAGGAGTAGAGGGAGGAGGAGGGAGGCGGAGAGAGGAGGAGGAGGGAGGAGGAGGAAGAGGGAGGAGGAGGAATGTGAAGGAGGGAGGAGGAGGGAGGAGGAGGAGGTAGAGGGAGGAGGAGGGAGGAGGAGGGAGGAGGCGGAGAGGGAGGAGGAGGAAGGAGGAGGGGGAGGAGGGAGGAGGAGGAGGGCGGAAGAAGGAGGAGGAGGGAGGAGGAGTGATGAGGAGGAGGGGAGGAGGAGCGGACTAGGGAGGAGGAGAGAGGAGGAGGGCAGGAGGAGGGACTGCAGAGGAGGGAGGAGGAGGCAGAGGGAGGAGGAGGAGGAAGTGAAGGGAGGAGAGGGAGGAGGTAGAGGGAGAGGCGGGAGGAGGAGTGAGGCGGGAGGAGGTAGAAGCGGCAGGAGGAGGGGGAGGGGATGAGGAGGAGGATGGAGGATGCGAAGAGGGCGGAGGAGACTGTGAAGGGAGGTAGAGGGCGGAGTAGAGGGAGGAGGGAAGGGAGGGAGGGATGAGAGGAGGGGCGAGAAGGAGGCGGAGGTTAGAATGGCAGGAGGAGGGAGAAGGAGGAGAAGGAGGGGGATGAGGAGGGAAGCGAGTAGGGGCGGAGGAGGAGGGAGGAGAGGAAAGTGAAGGGAGGAGGGGGATGAGGGGAGGGGGGCGGACGGTAGGAAGGAGGAGAGGAGAGGCAGGAGGAGGAGGAGGAGGAGGAGGGAGGAGGAGGAGGAGGACGCGGGGAGGAGGAGGGAATGTGAAGGGAGGAGAGGAGGAGGTAGAGGGAGGAGGAGGAGGTAGAGGGAGGAGGAGGGAGGAGGAGGATGGTAATAGGCGGAGAGGGTAGGAGGAGGAAATGAGGAGGGGGAGGAGGGAGGAGGAGGAGGGAGGAAGAAGGAGGAGGAGGGAGGAGGAGTGATGAGGAGGAGGAGGGAGGAGGCGAGAGGAGGAGGGAGGAGGAGGGATGAGGAGGAGGGAGAAGGAGGAAGAGGGAGGAGGAGGAATGTGAAGGGAGGAGGAGGTAGAGGGAGGAGGAGGAGGGAGGAGGAGAAGGGATGCGGAGAGAGGAGGAGGAGGAAGAGGGAGGAGGAGGAATGTGAAGGGAGGAGGAGGAGGAGGTAGAGGGAGGAGGAGGGAGGAGGAGGAGTGAGGAGGAGGAGAGGGAGGAGGGAGGAAGGAGGAGGGGGAGAGGGAGGAGGAGGAGGAGGGAGGAAGAAGGAGGAGGAGGGGATGAGGAGGAGGAGGGAGGAGGAGGTAGAGGGAGGAGAGGAATGTGAAGGGAGGAGAGGATAGGGAGGAGGGGAAGGGAGAGGGTACGAGGAAGAGTGGAGAGGAGAGGGAGGGAGTAGAGGAGGAGAGGGAGGAGGAGGAGGAGGAGAGAGAGAGGAGGAGAGAGGATGGTTAGGAGGAGGAGGAGAGGGAGGAGGAGGGAGGAGAAGGAAGGGGAGGAAGAAGGAGGAGAAGAGGGATGAGAGGATGGAGAGAGGGAGAGGAGGAGAGGCGAGGAGGAGAAAGAGAGGAGAGGAGCGAGGAGGAAGAGGAGGAGGGCACAGAGGGAGGAGAGGGAGGAGCAGAGGTAGGAGGAGGAGGAGGGGAGCGCGGATGAGGAGTGAGAGGAGGAGGGAGAGGGTAGGAGAGCGGAGTAGGCAGGAGGAGGAGGGAGAGGCGGAGGGAGGAGGCAGAGGGAGAAGAAGAAGAAGGAGGAGGAGAAGGAGGACGAGGAAGGAGGGAGAATGAGGAGGGGAGGAAGGAAAGGGAGGTTGGAAGAGGAGGAGGAGGGAGGAGGAAAGAGGTAGGGGGAGGAGGAGGTAGAGGGGAGGAGGAGGAAGGAAAGGGAGGAGGAAGAGGAAGGAGAAGTGGGAGGAGGAGGGGAGGAGGTTTAGAGAGGAGGTAGAGGGAGGATGGAGGTAGGAGGAGAGGAAGGAGGGAGAAGAGGAAGAGGGAGGATGATAGGGAGAGAGGCAGAGGAGGAGGAGGGATGCAGGAGGAGGAGGGAAGGGATGAGAAGGGAGAGGAGGAGGAGCGGAATGATGAGGGGAGCAGAGGAGGCGGAGGGAGTAGGAGGGAGGAGGATGGAGAAGGAGGGGAGAGGAAGAGGGAGAAGGAAGAGGGAAGGAGGGGGAGGAGGGAGAGGGATGAGAGGGAGGAGAGGAGGAGGAGGGTGGAGGGAGGAGGTAGAGGGAGGAGGAGGGAGGAGAAGAGAGGAGGAGAGAGTTCGCCATTCCGAATTCATACTCGTCTAGTTCTTCCCTTCTACACGACTGTAGATAACTTCCTTACACATAAAAAGATGAAATGTTATTTATATTGCCGTGGCATGGAGGAATATCAGCAGCAGAGTTGATCCAAAAAACCAAAGACTGAGATCTACGGAGAGCCATGAACGCCTACGCCAGCCGGCACGACACTTGATGATGATGATTGCCGTGTGACGATTCTGTGTAGTCACGTCATTTTCTTGCCTTTCCCTAGCTGTCCGTGGCGTCGGGGATTCTTTCATCATCATCATCTCATTTACGTACGTATTTGGAGGGGAGGAGGGAGGAGGAGGAAGAAGAAAAAACCGCCCAAATACGACAGTTGGCAGCCCTGGCAATGGAATGAAAGGAAGGCGTGTAGAACAATTAAGCTCATCGGATGGGCCGGCCGTCGCGAGCGAATAAAGGGACAACATACAGACATAAATACATACATACATACAGACAGACAGACGATCCTAATTATATTATAAGATGTTGTTTGTAGTAGACCGGTGGGCACAGAAAAGACTAGGGAAAGCAAACCCATTTTTATCGATACCATTTTAGTAGGTGACGGCGGGACTGTCAATATTAAATCAATTTAAACCTTATTACCCATAACGTAATTGTATTGAGCCTGGTGGACACTCAAAGATAGGGAAGTAATTTCGTATTTAGTCGACAGATCCATCCTCATTGCACATCGAACATTCAGTCCATAGTGCTCGGATCCCTATCTCAGCAAATCGCGCAGCGTGTAGCGGGCACACGACCCAGTTCTGTGTGTGGTTTATCAATACTTCTCTGGCTTACTGCGTAGTGTGCGTGTTAGCTCTGTGAATGGCTGTCTCGCAGTCTGTCCATTGTTGTAGATCACAGTCATCAGGGTTTGCGAACGTATGTATTCCGTAAAGCATCAGAATTGTCAGCCTGGTCTTGTGAACATACATCATATACTAGTATTAGAAAGGCGGCAGGGACAGAAGGACACACGACACAAAGACTGGGAAGGCCAAACTTAAGAATATAGAAATAAAAAGCAAATGCAATTGGCTTTATGGCGAACCTACTAAAATATGCTTTAAAAACAAACAAAAACCAAAAAAAAAACATTTAAAACCACAAAAAAAAAACAAAAACCAAAAACAAGAATAAAAAATAAAAATCACATAAGCAGACTTCTAAAGAGAAAATATTATAATTAAGAAACATGGGCAAATACTAAGTCAGGACCATGTAATTCACTATGAATGTTTTGTCGCAAAATGCACCCCCAGGGAATCAGATTAGTCAGGCATATTAGAGACAGAGAAAGAACTCATAGTCTAACAATAGTAAAGAAGCCGACAAGTGTTTAGCCTTGCAGAACTGATGAATGTTACTGAAGATAATGAGCAAAGTCGGTCATCCCTAACAAGTGGTTACGACATTGTTCGATAATCAGAATATCGCGTGGTGAAAACAGCAGGCTGAAGACCAGCTGCAAGAGATCAGGCAACAGCGGGTTCGCGACCGCGATAGGATGGAATTTGATTGGGGTATGCGAAAGCGCGGGTCCGTCAGAAATCAATGGAAAACTCTAGAACGTAAACCTAGCCTAGTAATCCAACAGCAGCTGGGAAAAAAAAAAAAAATGCTGGTGTTGGCTGGCCAAACACCTGTAGGGATATGCAACAAAAAAAAATGCAGCAGGGGAGCAGGGAAGATCCTGGATTTAGTGTTATTAACACATGGGACAATTTGCCACGTATTCGTTGAAAGATAAGAATACAGAAACGTACAAAATCAGAGGGCTGATTGTGGGATGTAACATGCCAGTTAATAGGATTTATAGAAAATTAAACAATACCTAGACTCAATCTTGTAGTCTTGCAGATGCCAGCAGTTGGGTGTGTGTGTGTGTGGTGTGTGTGGTGTGTGTGGCACGCGCGTCGTGCGTGCGGAGGGTGAGTTCACCTGCACTCGGTTTCGTTTTTGCCTTAGGTTATACTCTATTTCGTTTTCGTGTCGATTTTTATCCGCACCAAAAAAAGGTGTCTCGCTTAGTCGGTTGCCTCGGATTTGGTCGGCGCGGGCCACATCACCGTATTGCTGCTAAATTTGCGAAATAAAAGAGACCCACGCGTTCTTGCCTCAGGTCATGGTTCGTTGTGTGAGCATCAGCACAATAATAAAATCTGAGAGCGGAATTAAGATTGGAAATCGGCCGCCAGCATTGGGAGGTCGCCATCACATCAGTAATTTGGCGAAAAGGAAGAAAAAAGAAATAAAGAACATCTTCGTGACCATTACATTCATATACTATTTATTAGGCGGAAGACAGACAGACGGAAACACATAAACACCCATACATAATCAGACAATAGACATCACACATACATAATACAAGCATACATATCACTACAAATCCTACAGCATACACATTTATCACAAAACCACTCACAGTTATTCATCATTAACCACAAAATACACCCCCCCCCCCCCCCCCCACCCCCC